>OMKY01080533.1:0-11625 GCA_900302395.1 Bregmaceros cantori | reverse complement strand
CCCCAAAAAAAAGAATCCCTCGCAACCTTTAAACTATATTTCTGTAATCCTTAACGGTTTTAGTCTTCAGGCCAAGACAATTTGACTGATGTTTGAATTTAAATTTAAAAATGAGATGGGTGTAGAAGGATCAGAGGTTGGTGCAGGAAATCACAAACACAATGCGCAAATGGGGAAAATCATTACCAATTTACAAACCCCAGATGTGAACTATATAAACCAGGGTTTTGATCCGAAAACCAACTACTTTTTGTATTTTCCAGGGAACAGAAACAAAACCGGAAACGTTATTATTTTTAATGTTCTTTAATGGTAACCGGTTAATACTGGTTTTATTTTGTTCCTCAAAACATTGCACGTAAATAACTTAAAAAATATAACTTGATTGAATCGTCGTGGGACTCTCTGCAGCGCGTTGTTGTGGGTTTGCCCCGACACGCAACA
This sequence comes from Bregmaceros cantori, assembly GCA_900302395.1. NCBI lineage: Eukaryota > Metazoa > Chordata > Actinopteri > Gadiformes > Bregmacerotidae > Bregmaceros > Bregmaceros cantori. The sequence goes on along the minus strand of OMKY01080533.1, from coordinate 11,181 downwards.
AGACCCCAGCTGTAGAGCGCTACCAGCAGGCAGCAGCTCGCCTATGTAGCGAGTCGTTGTGGGTTCACCCCCACACGCAACGAGACGTCGGCTGCAGAGCGCTACCAGTGGGCAGCGGGTCTCTGTAGGTTCGTTGTTGTGGGTTCACCCTGTCAATATAGCATTAAACAGCGGACAGGAACAGAATTAACCGTTGCGGGAACACTATTTTTGTGTTCTGGTGTTCTAACCGGTTCGGGAACAAACCGATTGGGAAAAATATGAGGAACGAGATCGTGACGTCAGGCGAGGCAGTCTGCTGCCATTTTCAGGTGGAGCGCACCGCTGCTCTTCCGCTTTGTGACACACGGGAGTCGCCGCGTGTGAACGTGCACGCACACACACACACATCAACACACACAGCGAAGCAGCCCGCGTTGATAAGCACACATGCGTGTATGCCCCGCTGATGAGCACGGTCGTGCACGCATATACGTGCGCGTGTACACCAATCCAGTGGACCAGGGTGTACACGTGCACGTATACGCGTGCACGGCCGTGCCCAGCAGCGGGGCATACACGCATGTGTGCTTATCAACGCAGGCTGCTTCGCTGTGTGTGTTTATGTGTGTGTATGTGTGTGTGGCGGGATTTGCGAGGTCTCTGTAACGAGGAATTGAATATTTCTTTTATATCCTCGATACGGATCATTTCAACCACCTATCTACTTTTTGTTCGTTCATGTTTAAATTGAGGTGTGTGTCAACAGTGCACATTTGATGCAAATTTGAAGTGTCAAATTTCGTGTCCACGAGTGCTCAGGTGCGCGTGCGTGATTGCGCGCATACTTGTGCAGGTGCGCGCAGCCGCCCCAGTCGACGAGTGGGGGAGGTCGCTCCTACTAGCTAAAAGTAGCATCGCATTGGTTGTGATGCTTTTTGGCAGCGGACTCGAACGTGATCGCTCGTTCCTCATTGGTTCAAAGCCCTGATTCACACCAGTCGATGGCATCAGCTGTGCAGCCGTGTTTCCAAATTGAAAGTTACACACATCTGTTACTTTGGTGTCGTGACCCCAATCGCACACATGGTTCTGTGCATGAAGCAAAGATCTTCACACTTCACATGGTTGCAGCCTTGTCACATGCAACTTTCTCTCTTTCTCTCTTTGCCTATCCATCGTTATTACTTATAGCGCTTTAAAGTGCGGAGTGCCTGCTATATGAAAAAAACACAGAAAATAGGCATTGACAGTGCGCCCCATAGTCCGTTGTGCCTAATCGATTAGTTGCAGATTATTTAAACGATTAGTCGATTAAATCAACGATTAGTTGATTTAAACGATCAGTCAATATTGTTAACTTAAAATCTAGTCAAATTTGGTTCTTCTTAACCAACAATGTACAAGTTACTTTCTCATAGATAAACGTATTACAATTTGTACCGTAATATTCTGATTTTTTCTTTTTTTATATTTTATGTTTTTATTTTCCACCTTTTTCTATCAGTTTAATATTTCATATTTTCAAATATGATGTAGTAATACCAAATTTGCCTGGACCAATTGGGGTAATGTCAGCACAAGGCTGGCGAAATTACAATTATTCGTCTTCATTCTTGCGATTATGGATTATTACATTTGTTGCAGATTAATTATATAATCGATTAGTCATTGTTTCAGCCCTAGCCTGAATACGCTCATCAGATTAGGTCATATTTTGTTGGACTAGAGTACCTCTTAAAATAACTTCCTCAAATACATTTATTAGACTCAGAATAATTTGATATTCTGTCATCCCACCACGGTTTACAAACATTGTGAGTTGTGAAGAACGGTGGGGGGTGAGTGTTGCTGCGTTTTCACCACGATGCAAAATCTCACATTTCACAAGTCACCGTACTGTGCAACACTTGACCCCACAATCATCAGCTCAGCGGACACACACCCACAAACACACACTCATGCACACATACACTTCATGTGCAAGAAAGGAAAATTGTTATTTCAAATATTACAAGTCATGTAACTTTTCAACATGTCATTTTGCTTTCTTCCACACAACAACATTTACCTGAAAGTAACAGAATCACGTAATTGCCTGTGCATTGCATATAGGATGGTTGCAACTCCCTAATGTAGAATAGTCAGGTGCCTAATTTGGTACAGTGACATGTAGTGTTGAACAGTTGAACTTAATGTTAGACACATTACCACAGTTTGCCTTTACCATAGTTTCACTGGCATTCATTAGTTAAGGGAGGAGCCAGAGACACTGGAGCTTAGGTGTCCCACATTGGGCAGAGGCCCACATTAGGGCAATCCACTGTAATGGTAGCTCTGATAAGGTGTCCACATAGAGGAAATTACCAGTTTCACATGGAAATATGTCTAGAGGGTTCATTTATTAAGCTATACTGGACATTAGCCGCGTACCGGTTAGCTATCCATTTACAATTTTGCATAAAGTTATTTAATGTGCTTTTTTCTTTATACATTACCGATGTCATCTTTCATCATTGCCAAAGGCGATAAATTACATCACAATACTGCCTCCTGTTGGTATTGACCCACTGCGCCACAGGGCCAGCCCTGCAGACCCCTTCATTTTAATTGGGCAGCACCTAGAGTGTATTCGATTCTATTGATTTTTGGTTGAAGATAAAAGCCTACACCTTGATGACTAGGCTATATACAACAATACACCATGGTGGCCATATCAGGCGCCTTACTGCCCCTAAGTGGGAGAAAGTTAAACGCATATATCAACACATTCAGACCTTTTGCTGTCCCTCAGTTTGAAACTGTAGACTGTAGAGAGTCCTCATGGGCTGTTGGTGGGTTGAGGACCTAGATCGTGTGTGCAATATTTTCAGTTGCTTGCCTGGCTGAACTCTCTTCTGAAATGCTCTTCAGTGACCAACTCATAACTATATTGCCGAGTCCACTGAGTTGATCACAACCATTTAAAAGATCATCATGTGTCATGCTGCACACACAGTACCTGGATCGCACACGCAATTGCAACTCGGGGGGTCTTAGCCTAAGATACGCAAATTCATGTAGACTAATTGAAAACTACAACAGGGAAGTGATCAACACCTGGGACCTACAAAGCGGAGGAGGGCGTATGGTTTTTTTATGGTCGAAAGGTCCGAAGAACCCATTCAAGAAAACCACTGACGATGTAGTCACGCCAATTTTAGGCTCTGGGTTTGGAACTCTAAAATCCATGCACAAAAACTGACATAGGAAGGTTCATGCACAGAGGCAGACATGATTTTTTTATGTCAAGGTGTTGATGTGGTGGTCTCCCCATGCCACGGTCTAATGAAGGTTTGGTGTGTCGGGGCCCCCCTCTGAAACTCACAGGTATTGGTTCAGACAGTCGTCGGCCCGTTGCAAAAACCCTGGGGTATCCACACAGCCTCGGCGGACGCGGGGGTTGAGAGACTGAGACTTTGCATTCAGTAATGCTGGGCTCTTGATCTCTCTCAGGCTCTAGTCGTGATGCTTGTTGCATTTGCTGGATGGGAAATATCTGGATTGTATAATGTTCTCATGTACGCCTGGACCACTCAGTAGTGTGAAGAGCGCATAATGAAAAAAAAAAGGTTATGTGTTGGTGGGTTGCACAGATTACGGTGGTATTGGTGTTAAGTTTACACCTGTTTTTGTTGGCTGGCTGGTGTTAGGATAATGTTTGCATGGTGTGAGCACGTTGCATTGCGATTACTGGCTTGGAGTGATGTGTGTTGCGCCTGAAGCTAACATTACCGCGTTGCTAAGCTTGGCAGGATGCACAGGATGTAGCCTCACATCGGCTAAGGTGAATGTGCAGCTAAATCGGGGTTGATGTGTGTTGCATTGCTGTGGATAGGGTTAGCATGATGCTAATACAGGGGCACAGACGGTTTCGCCATCCCGTTCTCAAAATAGACACCAGGCAGCATCGCAGTAGAGATCATGTGACCCTGTCGATAGGTCACATGACCATATCACAAGACCATGCAATGCGCCCGCGTCGCCATCTGATGAAATGGCCATGGTGACACCTAGAAGAGACAATGGGCGATAGAGAGAGGAAGACCGTGAGAGATGGAGGGATGGGGCAGTGGTGTAAAAGAGGGGAAAATATATCCCTATCTAAAAAAATGTGTTGATAGATGGGCATATTGTGGGAGTATCTTATAGGAGACAAAGTGGGAGCAGTAGAGTAGAGAAATGGAGTGAGACATTCGGTGCAAAGGGCAGGGAAAAGAATGTTGAAAGTAAACAAAGGGTTTTTTTTATGCTTGTGTATGTGTGGGTCACAGATGTATCACAGTGTGTCTCTTTCCTCTTTTTGTTTGATTTTGCCCATTTAATTGAAAACATTAACATCTCCTAGATTCCACAATTTTAAATATGTATTTGTGTATTTTTGAATCATAACAATATGTCGATCTTTGATACTCCAGTGCTCCCTTGATGCGTGAAATCGTCCTGAGACATTGTGTAGGAGACCAAATTACCTTGATGCTTGCTGCATTTTTAACCTCTTGATAATACCAATAATACCCATAACATTTTAATGACCTCTAGGTCCGGTGAGTTGACTTGCTAAGGCCCGATTCACACTGGACTTTTATTAACTATGGACCCCTGGTAATTCTGAATAATTGCTGAATATGTCTGTACATGTGTAGATGCATGTGTGTAAATACGGCACATGCGTCTTTTAAATTGAGCAAAAGACAGGCTTTTACTAATCCCATCAGAACGCACAACAAAATAACACAGACGTCAAGGGGTAATTGGAAATTGCCAGAGGTCTCCACGTAATTCAATGGCAGTGGGAATTGGGCTTAAGTCAATCAATGTGTTGGCGCTGGTGCTGGTTCAGTTCTCTGAAACGATCTGGCAGGCGGTTGCAATATTATTAGATATTCAAAAGCAGAGTTTACCTTACCTGGCAAGCCAGAGAAAATGTGATATTCATGCACATGCTCGTCTTTCTGCATTTTGGTCTGAGGGAAATTAGAATCAACAAATCAGGTCTTCGGTTTTATATCCTCGCACCAATCCTCGGACAAATTTAGTTTAAGAGGTGAGGAGCTGGAGTGTGGATTCAAACTTCTACACTATTTGACAAGGATGTGAAGGTATTCCAGAGAGAGGTCCGAGCAGTGTCCACGTTGTGGTAGGTGACCAACAATGTTCACGTTCTTATAATTATCTTGCAACTGTGCAAAGCTTCTGGAGTCCGGATATATAAATGATTAATACTGATTAAAAGTCATCTTTATATTAAGATCGTCACTGCAGGCGCGACTTTCTCGTCACTTCCATCCTGCGATTTAAACATGAAAGCCCACCAGCCCTGATTTTAATTTCCTTAGAATTTAAAATTGCCCAAATCTCTTTTATTAATTAATGAAGGCCATACCTTGCATAATGGAAAACTCCCAGTTGTCTCAGTTGAAAGAAGTCTAACGTCTAGAGGTGTCTTGGGGTCCGACATGTAGACTGAAGTTTTTATATGTTCACAAAGCTGAATCATCGCCGGCCTCTCTCCACTCCCCACTCTATCTCGATCGCGTTCGCTCTGGGTTAGGTTTGGGTTAGGGGTTAGGGTTAGGGGTTAGGATTAGGGGTTAGGGGTTAGAAACTTCAGTTTATAGAAAGTACGGTCGAAATCACGGTCGGTCTACGGACATGATCCCGGTGGCTCGACGCCAGGATCCCAACAGTTGCAGCTCCTCCTAGATGCATCCCAATGTATTGCTTTTCTGTGACACTATTTCTGGATCTCTGCCAGAATCGGTGTCTGAAAATCAGCTCAGGGTCACCTCTTTTGCGTGTGTATCTCCGGACACATTTTGCCCTTCTGCTAGAGTCTATAGATATTAAGCAATCGAGAGGTTCTGTATTGGATAAACCAAATACATGCCTCTCACTAAAATTGAATTCCAACAACAGACAAAATGGCAATTTAGAAATAGATGTAGTGTATTGTCTAAAATGGAATGTTGTTTATTTTTTTGTACACATTCATTTGTTCAGTGTCGTGAAATGCCGAAATTATGTCTTTTATGTCTGGAGAAATGAGGGTATTTCAGGTGAAAGAGATAAAAATGTTTTTTACACATTCACTATAATTCAGACAAGTTTGGCGGGCAGAATAAAAAAGCCTAACGGGCCCTATAAAGCCCACGCGCTGCAGATTTCCCATGTGTGGTTTAGCCTATAGATTTGTACATCATTATGGACGGGTGTGGGTTGTGCAAGGCTCGCTCGGTAGCTTTCAGCTGTTTCATTTTACACGGAGGTGACTAAACCACCCCTGGAACGTGCCTTTGTTTAACCTTGCACCGAGCTGTCAGATGCTAGGTCCCAAGTTAAGGGTCAGGTGTGTCGGCGGCTGGAAGCAGGGTCCGAACCGGTTCAAGGAACGAAAACGAAAACTGGAAACGAACTGAAATTTATGGAATTTTACGAGGAGCGGAAACGGAAACAAAATAATATTTCTTAAAATGTTCCGGAACAGAAAAGGAACATTATGAAATCCACAAAACTGGTTAAAAACTTTTTTTTTTCGTTCTCTTTATATTTTAACACATCCTATGTCTGGGAGACTCATTTCCGGTTGTGCATCCATCAATCATTCACTGTCAGTAATCAAGCCCCATGCATCTGGGGCTCCATCTTGTGGACCGACGAGGAAGCCATTAATAAGCCTGACATTAATACAGTTGCACTGAAGTTTAAAAGTCCACCAAATATATTTTGTATAAACTATATTTAAACTTAACCTTGCACAATATAAGGAACTTTAAGAACGAACAAAATGTTTGTGTTCCGAACCGGTTCAGGACCAATATTTTGGTGGCGGAATGGTTCCGAGAACGAAAACGTTAGAGAGAGATCTACCTGAACCGTTCGGAACGGAACGTTTTAAAAATAATTCAGTTTTCTGGCTGGAAGGTCCTCGTAGAGTTTTTTTAAATTTCCCAGGTTGCCTTAGCTCCAGAGATGGCAAAAGTACGGGGATTTCTTATTGGGAAAGAGCAAAAGTACAGGTAGGATTCCAAAGTACTGATCCAAATATCTACTAAAGTAAAGTAAAAAGTACAGGCTGGGAAATATACTCAAAAAGTATTTTTGAAAGTAAAAAACACAAAGCACAAAACCTTAATTTGCCTTAACACACTACAGGCGATTTTTTTTGCGGGGCACACCCAGAGACTAAATGAAAACAACATATTAATTGCTACTGCATTTACAGAGTACCGCCCCCTACTGACTCATTCACGTTATACATGTAGCCATGTATACCATGTCGTTTCAGAAAAGAAGAAGAAGAAGAAGAAAAAAGTAACGACCCTGTTTTGGGGAAAGTAAGGAGTAGAAGTACTAATACCTACGATAAAAATCTACTGAGTAGAAGTAAAAAGTACTCACTGAAAAAAGTACTTCTAAAGTCTACTTAAGTACAGTACTTGTACTTGAGTATTTGTACTTCATTACTTGCCATCTCTGCTTATCTCGGAAGGGCTCAATACAGTGAATCTATCAGTGCTACATGGGTTCCGGCAAAAAATTAAATACTCTATTGAGTATTTACTGAGCAGCAGAGATGTGACCAAGTCCCTCTTTCAAGTCTCAAGTTTCAAGTCCTTCTTGGGCAAGTCAAGTCAAGTCCCAAGTCAACTCCAAATCAAGTCATCATTAACATGCTGTCATTTTAGCTCAAGAATCTGATATTAATAAAGTAGCAAAAAATCAAACGATGCTATTATAAAAGCAAAACTATTTCTTGCTTTTGACTTTATTAAAATCAGATTCTGGAGCTAAAATTACAGCATGTTAATGATGACTTGATTTGGAGTTGACTTGGGACTTGACTTGACTTGCCCAAGAAGGACTTGAGACTTGAAAGAGGGACTTGGTCACATCTCTGCTGAGCAGTGAATTCAGAACTAAATGAGCAATCCGGGTCATGGGATCAATGTTGTGGGTGAAGATGTGATGTTAAGGAGCTGGCTGGAGCTCAACGGGGGAAGCGGCTGTTTCAACGACCGGAAGGTTGATGACCGGAAGGTTAGTGGTTCGAATGCCAGCTCTGACAAACTCCTTGCCTGAATGTACGAATGAACCCCAAAGGGTTGTGGTTAAGGTTATGTCCTTTCACGCCATCCGCCTCCAGTTGTGTGTGAATGTGTACATAATTTCCCATTTCGGATTACTAGAATATTCAAAATAAATAAAAATAAAAGACAATCGGTGACTCTGCAGTACAATCCAGTCAACTATTTCATGCCTTTCCGTGATTTTGATTTTCTTTGATTCAATGTTTTTGTCAGTTTCCTGTTTTGTATTTTATTACATAATTGTAAGGGACTACAGTTACTTTTTTTGTAATCTGATCTGACTAATGTAATCTCATTACATGTAGTCTGTTACTACCCAACCCTGAATTAAGTATCAACCTATCTATTTATCTGAGCCGACTGCTAAAGGCTGTACAGCTGACTGTTTTACATAGGGCGTGATCGGACGTGCCTGCTCCCTCCAGGAACTAAGTGTGCTAGGAAGTTTGTGCTGTTGCTCCGGGTTGAGTTACTTAATGTAATCCCTTACAGGTACAAGTTAATCATTGAATCTTGTAATCAGGTAATCAGGAACACAATCCACCATATCTTAAATGTAAAGTTAGGGATTACATTCCTTACTTTACATTTACATTACATTTAGATTACTTCAAGGAAAAAAGCGCTACCAAAAACTCATGCTGTATGTGCTTTTCTTATTTTGCACTCACTCTGAGCACAGCAGTACTTTGATAGCATGATAGTCCTATGGACCCAAACGGTATGAACATAGAAGCATAACTTCCAAATGTTCTGTATTTAAAACCAGCATGTCATTTGTTTCATGACTGAAATGCAGCAATTTTTAGTGGCTTCTACTGAGCTAAGGTATGTTAACAAAGTGCTGCTGTGCACCAGGCCCAGATTAAGGTGGGTCTGGGCCCCGGGGCAAGGAGATTGCAAGGGCCTCCCCTCTCCCCCTCCCGCTCCGAGCCCATACCAATCTAACCCCCCCAACCTAGGCGCTCTAGTCGCTAGGGGCCCTCTGGTTGCTGTACGACATGGCCCAGGGGCCCTCTGGTTCCTATGTCCTGTGGCCGAGGGCCCTCTGACTGCTGTCACTCCCCCCAGCCCATTTCAGTTAACCCTTATAGACTAAAGAAGTACAACTAAAGAAGATCCTAGAATAGAAGGCTCTATTGCAATCAGCATCGACATCGGTATCTGGGTTGTTGTTGGGCCTCCCCTGGGCCCCCTGGATCCATGGGCCCCGGGGCGCCAGCACCACTCGCCCGGTCGCTTTGTAGTGCACTTTGTAGTGCCAATAGACTGAAATACTGCAGTGCACTTCCAAATTGCTTTTGACGTCTTGGCCATAAGCACATGTTGTGTGAAAGTCCTTGATACTGAAACAGTTGGCATAATTAAAGGTCGTCTTGAGGACAGTTGGTGTGATTAGGACCAGCGATGACAGGTTACAGAAGATGATGCAGAGTTTCCTCAGTTCACAGCCTCAGGAACAGTTTAACATCACGACAAGCATAGACATGTCCCACAGGGGCTTCCGTACCGGAGCATACATTCTATGTATGTATGTATGTATATGTATGTTTGAGTGTGTGAGTATGTGCAGATATGTGTGAGTTTTCGGTTGTGTTTTCCAGTGTGTCTGACGTTTGTATGTGGAATGTTTGTGTGTGGGATAAATGTGTGTTATGCTATGGGTGTGTGTGTGTGTGTTTTGTGTGTGTGATGCTTCTGTATGTGCGCATGTCCGTAAGCCTTCACCAGCCTGATTTAATTGGACTTATAATCTGATGCGACTCGTCAAGCAAACAGTTACATTAATTTGACTTGACTCCACTGAATGTCACCCTGCACCACTGGCAAATGATGACATCATAATAGCTGGATCTTGTGTAGAGTTGCAACCAATTAATCGATTAATCGATGATAATCGATTATTGAATTAATCGACAACTAATTTGATAATCAATTAATCGTCAGCGATTAATCGTTTCCTTGTTTGGTCACTCCTCTGCTTAAATGTGTTGAAGATGTTGTTCAACGTTTGCAATACAGTGGAATCCGCTTATAGTGATCACGTTTGTCCCGAGCCAATTTGATCACTATAAGCGGTTGATTACTAAAACCGAAGTTACCATTATTTTACTTATTTTTATCCAGAATATCATCTAAATGCCCTTTGTATGTTTTTTTCAACGAGAAAAATGAGATGAAACGGATATAACTGGCACATTTACTGAATTTTATTACAGTACTGTATCATCCCGCGGACGGTGTGAGGCCGGTGTCGGCGCGGCCTTCCCGGAGTCGGGTTGCTTGGGAATGCAGCCCAAAGTGGGTGGTAAACTCCATCTAAGGCTAAATACTGGCACGAGACCGATAGTAGACAAGTACCGTAAGGGAAAGTTGAAAAGAACTTTGAAGAGAGAGTTCAACAGGGCGTGAAACCATTAAGAGGAAAACGGATTGGGTCCGCGCAGTCTGCCCGGGGGACTCAACTCGGCGGGCGCGGCCGGACGGCGCGCCTGTGCGGATGGCCTCCGGGCCACCGCCGCGCGCGGCGCTCAGGCCCCCGTCGGGCGCATTTCCTCCGCGGCGGTGCGCCGCGACCGGCTCTGCGTCGGCAGGGAAGCGCGTGGGCTCAGGTGGCTGTGTTATAGGGCCCGCGCACCGCTTTGTCCGACGCGGGGCCGCGGACGCAACACTTCTGTGCCTCCCTCCGCCTCCGGCTTTTCTGTGATGTCTAACCCCAATCTCTTCACCCAGTTTCCGACTAATCCTGTCAAAGAAGATGGAAAACGTGGCGCATACCCCGGAAAAAGGAACAAAAACACAAAACAAAACCATTCCAAGGTTTTTAAGTAGGGTGGATTGCCCTAAAGTGGGCCACTGCCTAATGTGGCACACCTAAGCTCCAATGGCTCTGGCTCCTCCCTAAACTGATGAATGCCAGTGAAACTATGGTAAAAGCAAACTACGGTAATGTGTCTAACATTAAGTTCAACTGTTCAACACTACATTTCATTGTACCACGTTAGGCAACTGACTGTCCTTCATTAGGAAGCTGCAAAAAAGGTCCACATTAGGGCAATCTTATTATGTGCTG
>OMKY01080376.1:0-11691 GCA_900302395.1 Bregmaceros cantori | reverse complement strand
GTGTCAGAATTCTCCATGAGCCCCATATAGGGCACTGAAAGTATCCCACAATGCACCGCGAAATGTAGTGAGCATAATATGTACCCTAGACGGAGAAATATAACCCATAATGCATTGCGAGACGCATTACACTAATTAAAGCGTAGAAGAAGACGATGCGCGCGCTCCAAAACAAAAACAATGGAGGACGGCAAATAATTATAAATGTGAGTACAATTGATTTTCTGTGATAAAGTATACATTTATTATTTTTAAAAAAGCATGCGAATGCTACGGCCAATGCCGACAGGCAATGACGTCGCTATACGACAGCGGTGACGTAAGTTAACAGTGCCGATTCTAGTGTCCGAAATCTCGTCGCTGAGATTGAGTGGACTATATAGTCAGTGCCCTATCCAGGGGCTAGGGGCTAGGGGTTAGGGAGCGATTTCGGACACAGCCATTGTTTTTTCGGATTCCCCAGGGTCTGAAGTTTCCAAAAATGTATAGGTTTGCTAATCTCCCAGAAACCCCCACAGAAATGCATTTCAAAGCACATTGAAACTGACCACATTGTGGACACCTATGCATGTTCAAAGCACAGAATAAAGAGAGAGTGAGAGGGGGGAATGAGTGAGACATCTTGGTGTCTCAGTCTCGCAGCGAATTTGCAGAAATCGTAACGTAAACGGTACATTGTCATGCAAATTAACCAATGTTTCAACAGCAGTAATGTTCAACAAAGCACTCCCACGTCATCATTATCAATCCAGTGATTCGGCTGGCCGTTGGGGCACCACTGAAGACTCTGCAACCAGCTCTGTCCAGCTCACCCTGCACCTTGTCCACAGAATATGACTTTACGGTGTTGAATAACAAGGAGACTTACACATGGAGTACATTTCTAGCTGCTGTCTGAGGCGAACCTTCTGCAGACTGTCATAGAAGTTCGTCTCGGGGGCGGTGGTCGGAGGCAACGTGAAGATCCTCATGATCTTCCGTTTGTTCCTAACAGAACACCAGACATACAATTAGAGTTGCAACCGATTACATCGATAAATGGTGAAAATGGCCAATTAATAGTCGTTATTTACCGCCCCAGTAAATAACATTCTACCACATCCGTTATTTACCGCCCCAGTGAATAACATTCGACCCGTCTCCACATCCGTTATTTACCGCCACAGTAAATAACATTCTACCACATCCGTTATTTACCGCCCCAGTAAATAACATTCTACCACATCCGTTATTTACCGCCCCAGTGAATAACATTCGACCCGTCTCCACATCCGTTATTTACCGCCACAGTAAATAACATTCTACCACATCCGTTATTTACCGCCCCAGTAAATAACATTCTACCACATCCGTTATTTACCGCCCCAGTAAATAACATCCGTCAACAAAACGCACTTCTTAGCGTAGACCAGCAGTCCGAAGCTGACCAGGATGACCAGCAGGTAGACGTTCGTGGCCTCGTTCCAGGCCTCGTGGACCGAGTAGTCCAGAGACTCGGCCTCGCTCCCCATCAGCCCGTGGCCGCCCATCGATCACTGCATTAAATACAGAAAGGAAACACTGCGGTCTAACGATCTACACGGAGCTTTGTTTATGTCCGTGTGGCAGAGAAGATGGACCGGAACTAATACTGGAATCGCATCCGGCTGTTAATTGTTTTGTAATGACTGCTCGCGGCCAGGAGGGGGAAGCAACACACTGGGCTCGTTTGAGTAGGAAATCCCGCCTCGCCTAGCCTCGCCTCGCTGACCAACGAGAGTTGGCTCCGTCAGCAGGGGGCGGTAACAAAAAGCAGCGATCAACTTGGACAGCAGTCCGCAGCCCTGCTGCGCAGCACCGCTATTGGCCAGTAGGTGTCAGTGTGAATATTTTGTGTGTGAATATTTTTGTTTGTTTGTGAGGTGCTTTACCTTATTAATGTAATTGTCTTTATCAACTCAATTGTCTGTGTGAATAAGTCAATCATTCATCTTGATTTTTTCAATGTTATTTGCTCCATAATGCATAATTGTATTGGGGACAATATTGAACCAAGAAAGGAATTGTCCAAATTAGGTCAGTTACAACTGTGAAAAGATGTGGTTGATGTTTTTGAATCGAATATAACGTGTTACATGATACCCAATGACCCTATTACAGATTAAATGTTTATTGAACACCATAGGGGTAATACAATTGAGCATTTTATAATGCACAGAATATCCTTTCCAAGGGACGTCATTGTTTTTGATCATAACAAACGATTTAGTAGTATATTTAGTAGTCGTGGTATTAGTAGTAAAAGTAGTAGTAGTATAGTATTATTAAATCTATATGTATTATCGTTTTGTTTGTTGTCTCGTATTTGAACGATTTGAAAAGAATCAACCAATCAGTTTCGTGTTTACGTCAGAGCCAGACGGATGCAGTTGCCCTGAACCAACTGCGTTGACTGGGTGGAAATCTGCGTCTGCCTCGCTACCGCGAGATTACAGTTGGTGGTGCATACGTGACGTCACGGCGCAGTCGGCCTTAAAAGGACAAAAAAACTAACCGGCATGCAACGGTGACAAAATAACAGACGTCAGGGGGTAATTGTGAATTATCACAGGTCCCCACGTAATTCAATGGCAGTGCGAATTGGGCTTAAAACTAGAGTAAAAGTGTGCACCTTTTCCCCTTGACCAGAGTGTTTGTGCATTTATAAGACATAAGTTACGTCAATTTCATGTCAGATGTGCTCCACTAATCATGGGGGCCGGTCTAAGTCAAAAATGCCCAGGCCGATTTCTCCCCCCAGTCCAGGCCTGACTATACACAGTGATCGCAACCAACTGTTGCCCAACACAGACCTTAGGTCATGGTGTTTTCCGGTTCTCAAATCCCGCTGCTCCTGTTGTATGCTGGGAACTCCACCCGCCTACGTCATGTGCTCTCTTATCCAATCATATGTTGTGTGATTCTAATGCAGCAACCCCTGGTTCATTTCACACTTGCTACACATGAGGTGCTTGCAGCTTGGTTCATAGGTGTGGGCATGTCCTCTCCCCTCGCCAATAAAAAGGAAAAGTTGCACGTATGCCGACAAAAACTGTGTATATGTATGTATGTGTGTACAGCACCAACTTGAGAAACATACAACAGGAAAAAAGAAAGGGTCAGAAAAAGATAACTTTATTTTTTTTTTTGTCACTGAATTCCTGTTTGAATTTCACGTTAACATGCTAACTTTCTATATTTACCCAGACATACAGTATAAGATTTAAAACACAACCACAGCACAAATGATGAAATTCACTCATCTCAGGGATCCCCTTCCACTTTTCTTTAGTTTAAAAGAACAGAAACAAAATCCAACTCAAGTTGTGACGGTGCAACCCATTACCACGTTTGACTTTTTGACTTCAAATCAAATCAACTATTTACAAAGACTCCCTACTGCAATGAGGGGTACTTGGGAGTAAATCGGTGTACTACATTTGTAAGTTGAATGTTTCATCAAACTGATCATATGTTGTGGCAAAAAAAACAACTGTTTAGATCGTTCAGACCTCTGGTTGAAGCATTCAACTTCCGCGCAGAAAATGGAACACAGGCAAATGTGACAAATGTGCTGGGAACATCTCAGCACACCGAGATGGTATCATGTTCATAGTGCAAACAAGCCACCCTGTATCAACTGATTGGTCGTATTCAAACAAGCAACGCTTTTAAGAAAAAGGAAAGCAACAGCTTAAAAAATAAATACAATTTGCTTTTAGAACGCATGTCACGTATGACCTTACAGTTGACAGTGCACCACTATCATTCCACTATATTTTGATGTTGTGACCAAGACTATTAAGGGGTAGATCGCCTTTAGACAGGCGCCCAGGGTTACAGAGTTAAACGGCAAATCATCTGTCATTACCATAGTCGACAGACAGGAGGCAGTCAGGGCTTAGGTGACCAATTTCAACATCCACCTTTCTGTGATGTGATACAATATGAACATAAAAACATGTCAAAACTATTTTAGGGATGGATGGATGTAGCTCAGTTGGTAGAGCAGCCTGAAATAATGTCCTCGGGCAAGGTACTAAACCAAAATTGCTCCCAGTGGTTCACTGGGAGCCACTACGACTGGTGTGTCTCTCGGTTGACTTTTCTGAAATATATATTTCAACAACATGTAATGTACCAAACGTCTTGAATAATGACACTAGTTAAAGAAAGGAGCATGACTACAATGCAAAACAAAATCATATCTGTGCTAAATATTACGACAACAAACACACTTTTAACAGTATATTGATTGTATATCGGCTATCTGCATTTGCCAACTGTCTAAAAATGAGTATTGGGCGAAAAAACCTATTGGTCATACACTAGCAACTAGCGGAATTAAATCACAGGGAATATGGTTATAAATATAACTGATAAAGTCCATTATCGTGATTGGCTCGATGCTGCGACGTCATCGGATGTCCTCTCGCATCGGCTATCAATGAGTGATGCTTCCTGGCTTATGAAATAATTTGGGATGTTCCCTGCTCATGTTCATAGCTTAGCAGCCATGTTTGATTTCCGGCGCTGTATAGTTTCTTTCAAAGGTCTTATGGACATATTCCAGTGTCAAGACTGGTCCTCAACTGAGCTGCCGTTACAATGGTCAAAAGTCCAAAACTTCCCTGTAAGGGCGGTCTGAAGCTTGCATAGGAATCTGAATAAAATGAGAGGTGGGCAAAGAAAAAAAGAAAACCGGAAGACAAAGTTGATGCTGTGTTGTTCACAAGAAAGAACGGATTTAAGAATGTGATTTCAAAGCATTTTGCAACTTCTTGTTTGGTGAGCACATGAGCGGTATTAAGACAATTCACAGAGAATTGAACACAGAAAATACATTTAATTTTTTTTTAAATAGATATGAGTAAAAATATATCTAGAATGTAGGACTTGCTGAAGTACTTGGAAAAAAAAGTTGCATAGTGCGGCATTAATACATTTTGTTCCAAATCTTTACTCTGTACTAGTCCTTTCATGATCACAAGGTTTATTTTCATACCAAGATATTTATGTAGTACGTTCCTAAAATGTGGGGAATGTGTATGATCCATTCTTGTTAGTATTATTTTTTGTTTTTTGTTTTTTCAGAAAAAATAAAAATGCCACATCCTGGGATTCACGCCACATGACTGCATTCTGGTTGGCGCACATCCCTATTTGTATTTTATTCATCACTATTTAAGATCTGGCCAAGGTTTAAGCTCTGTAAGGTACATACATAGCAAAGAAACTTCATACAATTTGCTTATGCAGAGAAATACTTTTCTTTGCGAATGCAAAATGAGTGGCTCGTCTCGGGCCGCGCTGTAAACAGGTGATACAAGACCAGAGACTGTCACACAACCGGCTAGAGAGAGAGCGTGCTGCGGGTCAAATGGTGCATCTCCAGAAACATGAAGCAGAGAAAAAAAACAATTCTGCGGCATTTTTGGAGCACATGCCTAAGCGTTTTCTCTTTTGACCGAGCAAGAAATGTGGGTGAAGAAGGGGACAGTCCACAATACCGCCTTTTTCTGAAGATCCGGGAAACATTCTAAAAGCCACTGGAAACAGAGGGCATTCACCATCATTTAGAACAAGGTAACGTGGCTGCTCTACCAACTGAGCTACAAAGCCACGATACAGCTTTATGATGATTAAGATGATGATTGTGAGGGGTCCAGTGAGATTTATTAACAAAGAGTCGTTGGCTTTTCTGGAAATCTTTAGATTGTGTCAGGTCTTAAAAATTCAGTAATGTGGCGTATTAGGCCCCCAGGTGACACGCGGCAGAGCTGTTGGGCAGACGGAATCGAAAGACAAAGCGCCGGGCTTTGTCTTCCCGACTGAGCTACCAGGTTGCGTTTCGCTTGCATTTTAATTCTGTTGTGTTTGTATTTTAATATAATGTCAATGCTTCATCACCATGGCCACAATGGCAGCAAATCGCATGGATGGGCAACATTGTCATCTTGAGCGTGGATTATGACATTTGTAGAAAGCGTGTCACACCGCACTCCACAGGTCTCGACTTAGTCATATTTAATCTACATTCAGAGTGGAGTGACATTAAAAAAAAGGATAGCCTAGTTACATAGTTGAAAATAATTGTAAAGTTATTACTTAGGAATATAAACAGCAATTACATTTGCATGGTTCCGAGGCTAAGCAACATTTCAGAGCACCCAGTTCATCCAAACATGCGGCATAAAAATAATAGGCAGAACGTTCCGAAATGGAGCTCGCCATGCCATACAGCAGCGAGCCGTTGACAGAGTAGGTTTCTCCATAGGTTTGTTTTAACAGGTGCCACATGACATGCGCAAGTCGGTTTCGCAGCCATTAAAGTCAAAACAACAACCATTTCCCAAAAATCTGTGTCACAAGTAGGCCATCACTTTCTCTGCAGCAGTTTCAAAATACTGTCGTTTCAAGATTCACGTTCCATTTAACCCATGTTGTGAGAAATAGAAGCACCGATTATAGTTTCAGCCTTCTCTGATGGGGGTAACGAAACAGGGCTCTGAACCAGTTCAAGGAAGAAAACAAAAATGAACAGAATTTTACGAGGAGCGGAAGCGGAAAAAGATTTCCTCAAATGTCCCAGAATAGAAACTGAACATTATGAAATGCACAAAACCAGTTAAAAACGTTTTCTTTTTTGGTCTCTCTATATATTTTAAGATATCCTATGTCTGAGACACCATTTCTGGTTGTGCATCCATCCAACTTTCACTGTCAGTTATCGAGCCCCATGCATTTGAGGCTCCATCTTGTGGACAGACAAGGAGGAAAATGTAATGGCGTTTTAAACCCGATTATCATATTAATAATGTTGCACAGAATTTTGAAGTTCACCAAATATTTTGTATAAACTACATCTAAACTTAACATTGCACAAAATAAGGAACTTTAAGAACAGTCAACATTTTTGCGTTCCGAACTTGTACAGGATCGTTATTTTGGTGACGTTTCCGAGAACGAAAACATTAAACATAGGCCTGTCTGAACTATTTGTAACGTTTTTAAAAAGAATTTTGTGAGCTGCCCAGTAGCTCAGTCGGTTAGGCAGTGCACTGGAAAGCAAGCACGCATATGCCTTAATGGCACGGTGAGTCGGTGGTTCGAATCCCACCATCAACGTATTTCCCGCATAATTAGCTGGAAAGAGAAAAGAGCAGGGAAATCAGACCACCATCACTTGTCAGTGAGGGGAAGCGAATTCATGACGCTGCGTGTGCTGTGAAGTCAAGGCAGGCACAAGACTGTATACATGCTGGAGGCAGCGTATACAGGTGTACTAGTTTAACACTGCTGAAGAAATGGCCGCGATACATAATTGGTCGACATGCTCTGGATGCAAATCTGATTTATCCTCACGTTTCACGATGGACACTTTTGTAGGCCGGCATTGCAAGATTCATGGCGATGGGTTTCACCTTGATGCTTTAGTGAAAGGCAATCCGTAGACATTAAACCTCCTCCATTCGTATGACGTTAACGTTAAACACGTTGTCAACTTCATTCTCTAACATGGTGCACATGAACGTGGACCAACAAATTCACGTGGCGTGCACCCCAAACTGTCGCACATGAGCCTCAACCTTAATGAACAGAAACAGTTTGTGAGGAAGGCAATGATCTGACAAGAGCTGAAAGAAATTACTATGTTGTTCAGCCAAAGAAGCGGATCATGGTCTGGTTTCCTCCAAGCAAGCAGTGCTCGATTCCCACCAAAGGTGCGTTTTTTTTTTCTCTAATACTCGGTACATTTTTATATGCTGTGCTTGAGAGATCACTCTTCAAAATTAGGTCACTGTACATTACACTCCAGTTAACTGTATTGTTCGTTACTCTGTGTGTGCACACAATTGCATGTGAGCATATTGTTGTTGCTGTGTGCGTGTGCATTGTTGTTCATTGTTTGCATGTGTGTATTGTGGGTTAATAATGCATGTTTACAGTGTGTATGTATTGTTGGTTATTGAATGTGTGTATTGTTTGTTATCGACTATGTGTATTGGTGGTTACTGTGTGTGTGCCTGTATTGCTGGTTACTGTACGTGTGTATTGATGGTTACGGTGTGAGTGTGTGAGCGTGTGTATTGTTGGTTACTGAGTGTGCATTGGTGCTTACTGTGTGTGGTCAAGGGCTAAAACATAGCAAAGTGTTGAAAGATGTTCAAAGTGTCAAACAGTTCAAACATGCCCAGCAATGAAAGTCAGCCGGCGAGATGAAAACAAAAACACACTGTACAGTTGATCCATTAAACAAACTATGACTAAAAACACGACGGTCCATTGTTCACCGTTCTCCGTGGAAGGACGTCCTAGTTCCACCAGGGAGTCACGGGGTGTTGTCCCACAGTCCGAGCAAGGATAGTTTGTCTTGTCCGTCACGGCGCCGCAATGCCAGTAAGACAACAGAGGAGATCCTTGATGCTGAGACAGTTAAAATCAGGACACGTGACGGCACTCCAAGACGAGTACCCTTCAAATACAAGGTTGAATGAATGGATGGATGGATGATGGCACTTACATCTTGAAATTCACGGGTCTGCTGAAATTCGAATAAACGCAGGAGAGGAAGAAAAATGAATGCACCGTTTGACTGATTTGAATATCGGTATTTTTTGTGGTACCACGATGGGCAGGCAGTAAAAAGTTTCCATGACGCCATGGAAGTGTTAAGGAAGTGTTAAGTGTTATTGTCTCCAAGGATTAGAAAGAAAAAAAATGCCTTTGTTGGTATGCATACATTTGCTGTATGCACTGCAGGTCATTAAAAAAATATTAGATTAAAATATCAATGGTAGGTTAATTGATAAATCAGTAGAAGGCCATTTTATATTTAGTCAAATCGACTGGTAATTAATTTTGAAGGTTAAAAAAAACACAGAAAGAAAGTTAAAATGCCAAGATAAGTTAATAAAAAACCCCTGTTAAATTAGCAAGGAAGAAACAAGTTTACATTTAAAACACAGTCAACAAACTAGAGTAAAGAATATACTTTCTCTTTAAACCATTTTTGTCTTCATTCTTCACCATCTCCGCTTTTAGAGGAATGTACACCGCATGGGTCTCCTTCTCCAGTCATGACTAAACTGACTATCACTTTCGTTCAGCCCTTAAATTAGGCGACACCCATCCTCCATTCTGGTCACAGCCTTTTTGTGTTGTCAACCAATACATTTTTATCAAATAACGGATTGCTCCCCCGATCTTCAAAGTCCACGCAGTAAATAGTCAACCCGGACCCAACATTCTTATTCCTTAGATTAACTCATCCAGTACGACATTTGTCCGCCAATGTATATCTTCAGTAGGGCTGCAGCGAACAATTCATTTAATAGTTGATCCATTATTGTTGTCCATTATTGAAATGATTTGTCAACTAATCCGATGGATAAGCAGCGATTTCAAGAGATGAATCTCAACCCCTAATCCTTAGTGTTGACAACCTGAAGAAATCGTTTAGCTTAAGAAACTTTTCCTTTTCATTACTGTTCATCATATGCCCCTTTTATTCAAACGACATAGCTAAAAAAAAAAAAAAATCAGCACTGCCATCCCCCATACATACAAAGATCACTAGAAAACAGTAGATAGAAATTGAGAATAAAAACTTGTCTCAAACATCTGGAGAGCCGGTTGGCAGAATTGTTCAAGGAACTGGGCCAATTTGCAATCTGGACATTTTTCCTGATTGGCAACAAAGAAATATCCCAATTTTGCAAGAACGTCCCTAAACCAGTCACCCTCCCCATGACCTAAACTTGTGCGATGTGGAGTAACAACATATACAAACGGACTCGGACCAATATACGGCTCGGACCTACCACCCCTCAAATGAACCACACTGGATCAAGATAATTGGAGTAGGACAACACATTTCGATAAGGGTTAAATATGAAGAAGACCTCGATCAAAAGGCAACTGCTTATCTGGTTTCGTATGATTGAGTTATCGAGGAACTTGTGTCAGTATGTGCATGATAGGAGCATGTGGTGTTAGAAGCTATGTTCATCTTCAATGGTTTACAATATCATTGCGGGAATTCCAATTGCTTGATTTGTTTGTGTATCTTACACAGATAAAAATGTGCACATGTTCCACTGTCCTCTTCACAAAACTGCTTCAAAATGCATGCAGTTGACTACCACCCGATCCATCAATTTCAAGATGTAAATTTCCACAAGTTGAACCTTGTTTGTGATGGGTACACAAACTTTTCCATGCCTGGAAGTTAGCTAGAGTCATATGCAGGGTCTAGCCACGATTGGACGTTTTACAGTATGTATACATGACAGCGTAGACTCTACCGAGTCACTGTCACGAATCTCTGGTCCCGCAAACTAAAGCCTTTGTGCCTCAGAGGGGCAGGACAGACACGGGCGAGTACAGGCACGTTCGGTGCATCACTGGTGGGTCTGCTGGTGCCGTTTGAGCAGATAGCGATGGCCGAAGCTCTTGGAGCACACGGTGCAGCAGAAGGCTTTGGGCCCGGTGTGGCTCTTCATGTGCGTGGCCAGGGTCCGCTTGTCGCCGAAGCTGCGTTCACACCGGCTGCAAGTGAAGGTCGGGCGGTCAGCGGGAGGAGCGAATCCGGCGCTGCCATCGTAGGCCGCCTGCTCGGCGCCTGTGTGGATGCGCAGGATGTGCTTGGCGAGGTGCACCTCCTGGCGGAAGCTGTGTCCGCAGCGGGTGCAGCTGTACGGTTTCTCTCCGGTGTGGATGCGCTGGTGCCGCTGCAGGTTGGCCAGCCGGTTGAACGTCTTGCCGCAGAGGCCGCAGATATGCTCCTTGTTGTTCATGGAGAGTGGAAGCTTTCGCTTCAGAAAGACAAGTGTGCAGACAAACATTAGTCTATTGGAGCCCTACTCCAGCATAAATGGTAGAAATCTTAACTGCACTACAATGAAGCTAAGCCATAATAGCCATCAATGGTTGAAACTAAAGCTGGGCTATATGAACTAAAATGGATATCACAATTTACTGTGTAATTCACTTCAGTAACACCAATTTGATGTTATGTAATTATATACAATAATAAAATGACCTTCACCGGTAGATGTCAGAATAGATAAATGCTGCATGTCATATGGCCCACTTATGTCAGAGTAATGAAATATAGTGCACTATATTTCAGTAAACAGACATTTTAGTGTGTGTCACGGTTTAGTACTGTCTTAAATCGAACACCTTTGTCTGGCGGAAATGACGCTGTGGCCAACTTTGCATGATAGCCAACGGACTACATACAGATTACATCAAGTCAGCAGATATGACGATGTCAACTTCATTCCATTTCTGCTACGTAGGCAATATGCCGGCCATTTAGTGTGTGAAGTATCCATCGTTCATGCACAGGGTTTCCAACTCTTCCAACCTACATTCTAAAACATAGTGCCTTTGAGACACAGCGTAGAGATGTTCAACTCTATGCACCCTTGTGGACGAAGGTAAACAGCTTTCTACTCTAGTATCTAAAAATATCTGCAACAGGTTGTACCTTGCTCTTCTTGGGCTTGTCCTTGTTCTTCTTCCTGCCAATGGAAGGTCCGGGACTGGCCGCACTGGGCCCGGCACTCGGGGACGAGCCTGGGTCCGCCTGCCTCCCTGTGACCATCCGCGGGACCTCTGGAGGACTAAGGCTGGTCGGCCTGGAGTCAGGGAGACAAGTTATAC
>OMKY01080237.1:0-10643 GCA_900302395.1 Bregmaceros cantori | reverse complement strand
AGCTTCATTAAATAAATAATTCAAGACAGTAGAAGAAGGCCTACCTTGCCCGTGAAAAACCTGGACCATGGTAGGAAGCGGTGCCCTGCCGGCAAAATCATCTGCATGGTCCTGAAGCGCCTCCTTTATGGCATCATATCCAACCAGGGCAACGGCACGCTGGGGACCCAGATGCAGAGTCATCACTGGACCATAGGTGGCGCTAAGCTGCAGAGAGAGAAAAAGGACTCAAACAAACAGACAATTATGTTGTGTGCGGAGCTTGCGCCGCTTCCGCCACTTCCAGAGGCCAGCAGTAGTGGTAATGCTAACGATTACCACTTGTAGCTTTCCTATTTATACCAACAGATTCCATTGGCACGATCTGCTGGCATTGTCCTGGATTAGAGGCTAAGTAGTATGCTATTTTACCATCTTATAGTTAACCATGCTGCCTCTTATCATAGCGGTTGTGGTTCCTGTCGACAGGCAGGTCTGTGCAAATCTGTGCGTACGTGGTCGCGAGTTGTATAACGCGGTCTGACTGGGTTGATCTAAATTATTATTGTCAACGTGAGCTTGCTCGCATTATTCTTCCAGTAGCTCTGGTGTTTGTGAGAGTTCAAACAACACTCTCCTTGGGCTTAAAGCCTAATAGGCAATTGTTATTTGTGAACTTGGCTAAGACTGGGTGCGGGCCCAGTAAGCAAGTACACAGAGATCCAGTACACTAAGCACGCACCTTAACATGCCTTCTTATATTCATACATTCATGTGCATGTTTTATGTTAGTTCAATAACTACTAGGAATCATAACAAATTATGAGTAATGACAAAATGATATACACTTTAGAGATGCACAGATTCCAGCTGAACCCATAGATCCTATGGATAAACAGAAGTGGATGGATGACACCGAAAAATCATATTTTAATTACATTCATGGGTTGCGATTGAAGCACAAAACTACAACTTTCATTTACTACAACATGAGTTGAGGGCAGTTTCATTTACTAGTTGAGGGAAGTCGACTTACTTTCTACCCGGTGCATCTCATCAGTAACACTAGACGGTCACGGAACGCCACTCCCACACAGCGCAGGGCCACCACGTGCCACATCAGTTGCCAAATCCAGTACAATACACACAACTGAAACTTCTGTCTCTATTGCGATGCCGAGAGTGACTGTGTTGCCACTTGCCCAGTAAAGAGCAGTGACTCACCTACCATCCGGATGAGTTCAGCTAGTTTTCAGTCACCCTCACTTCGTAAGGCCCTGATCACCCTTTTACAGACCTTGTCCACACTAGAGCAGGGGTCCCCAACCACAAGGTCCCAGTACCTGGCCGTGAGACACCCCGAACCGGGCCGCACGACACCCCGAACCGGGCTGCACGACATTGAGGGGGGGGAAAATGCTCCATCTAATTCCTCCTTCAAGCACACACAGCCTTTGCTGTGTGTGCGCTCTCGCCCCTCCTGTCCCTGATGCAGGGGCCGAGCGCCCACGCACACATGACGTGTGTGCTTGGCCCCTCCTATTTTTTTCATGCGCGGGAGGGGCACATGACGCTCAGACCTCCGCGGAAGGGCGTGGAGAAAAACAAATGATTGGTCCTTGGCTGTCTGTGTTGTTGTTGTTGTTGTTGACCGGGGCGCGCCAGACGAGAAGTGAATATAATTATTTTTCTGCTATTGCCGTTTTTAGCAAGCGGCTGGCCCGGTTCTCTTTGAAATGCTAATAAAAACAATACTCTTTTGTCGGGGGGACATTGGGATTAGAAACGGTCTCCGGAGTGGGAGGAAACGCTGAGGGGTTCCCGTACCCCCACGGGACAAGTCCCGAATCCATAGTTCCGGGAGAGCCCCGGCGGTGGGGACTCACCCGGTGTCCGCTCTTCCCTTCGGAGCCTCTCCCGCCCGCACTTTCAATTCTGACATCCCCCGAGAACAGTTTTTTTACTATTAAAAAGTGAACTGGGCAACGGCAATCAAATATAAAGGAGAGAGCGCCAGCGTCTTCTACCGTTCTCCGAAGCCAGGATAAAAGTGATATTGGACGTGCATAAGCCGGAGTGTTTCAACAGAGTGAGAGATAGACGTAAGTGTATTGTGTGTTCCAAAGGAGAACAAACAGCGAGAGAGACGCACACACGCACATATACACACACTCCTCCCTTCACAAACGTCTATCTCTCTCTCCCGCTGTTCGCTGCTGCCGCAACTCGCAAGTTCTCACTAGCGCTTCGGCGGGAAACAGCTGTGTGTCGAGGGTGCAGAAGCATAACAGCAAAACTGGTTCGCGACCAGACCAAAGCGACATTTGGTGTGTACGTTTGCAGAAGTGTAATCAGATCTTAAGCAGAGGTGTAGTGGGGATTTTCAAAGCGGCACGCGATCTGTGACGTCATCGATTTTGTTTCAATTAATTAAAAAAAATGTCAACCTAAAATTGAGTACATAACTTTCTATCTTGATCTTTAAAAAAAGTTATGAATTAACACCTCACATCAGGTGTGTCTTTACATAAAAAGGTTTGTCTGTGCCCTGTTCATCATTCACCTGGGGCCGCTGTTGCGTCACAGCATATAACATAGTGAGAGTTTTAATGCGAATTCCCTCTAGTAGTCTACTGGGATACACATCTGATTGGCAATCCACTAGACACTTCGATGCATAATGTGTGTGATTTTGGGAGCTCTGTGATTAACAGAAATGTCAGAGATGACCGTCAAAACGCATCTGGACATTTTAATCATTACGCACGGATTGTGTCAGCAACCCAAAATCCAATACATTTTGAAGCGGAATACATATATGCCGGTCGCGCTCTGCTAATCACTCACAGACGTGCCACTCTGAGGTCGGAGACGGTTCCCGCCGCGGACGGGAGGGCCGGGCCGACTGTCCGACCGTCTCCGACCTCAGAGTGGCACGTCCGTGAGTGATTAGCAGAGCGCGGATTGAGAGAGAGAGAGAGAGAGAGAGAAGGGGAGAGAGCAAGACGGACTGGGAGAGGGAGAGAAGGGAGAGAGAGGGAGGGGGAGAGAGAGACGAAGGGAGAGAGAGAGAGAAAGAGGGAGGGGGAGAGAGGGAAGGGGAGAGAACTTAGCGAACTATTCAAAACCGCCAACAGGCGCAGGTTTCAGAAAAGCCACGATATCTCCTTACGTCTTCAACGTGAAAGGTGATTTTTGCGGACACCTGCCTTGGTTTACTGGTTTTCGGCGACTTACAGATTAAAGTCTGGCCTTTCAAGCGGGCCATAGAATGTTACAGTTGCCCTGTTAGATAATATGCTGTGACCCCACAAAAAAGTGGCCGAAATGTCTGGGAGTTTTGGGCATGATTCCAAAAAAGGGCTGGTATTCAATGAGTTAATGGAAGGAAAATGAACGTTGCTTTATCCATTTCAATGAATCAGTGCACTGCCTACAGCTCCAGCAATCAACACTTCTTCACTTACAGACAATTCCGCTTCCTCACGTCAGGCAGTGGTGTGAGGTATCACTACCACCCCACAGGATGGAGGAGGACGCAAAAGGACACCTCATGACATACGCTCAGTCTCGTCCAAGAGACACTGCCATGCCATGATAGTTCAGTGTCTGTAGTGTATCCCTCAGAGGTTCACTGTGCCACTACTGCATGACTGCATGAACACAACCTTGCAATGGTGGTTAGGTTGCATGAGGATGCAACACTACTGTAAACTCCTACCCAACAAGAAAGAGTAAGGAGTCCAGCAACACCACCCACACGCTAGGTGGATGGGCAGGTTGTAATTTCACATCTACTATCCTAATCATGGCATCCTCCCAGTCTTTACAGGGCGCAGAGCGACTGTGCCTGGCACTAAAATATGCCGAGAATACCCACTTGCGGGCATTTGAGCAGATCCCATCACTCCCATCACTACTAAGGACAGCCTGTACAGGAAGGCACGTGTCATGATCCGCAAGTCTCTTGTCCGCCTTCAAAGAGAGACGCAGAGGAATTAATCACAGGGCATGAAGGAGTTGTTGATGCGACAACACATGCATCAACATTGATAACCTCCTATAAGAGGATAGCCTCTTCGTACTGGGGTTAAGAACACCCTGTGTCCTGACGCATAGCTTTGCCAGGGCATACATCAAAATGTAATCCCTGACTTGGTAGCTGGCACGTGATCCGGACCCACTGTTGCCATAATGCACGGCCGCTAGGGTCAATGGCGGCAGTATAACATGACATACAGTGTATGCCAGTTCCGTAAACCAAGTTGCCTGATAAAGGCACATTCCTCATTAAAAGAGTGGTTGACACCATCAGGGAAGATACAAAAGCAAGTCAATAATGGAGCAGAAGTATGATAGGCACTCAGTCGAGTCCCAATGAACCAGTGTAATGGAAGTACACACTCGGAGAGGACTGTTGACAGCTACCGCGCTCTGCAGCGCAACCGTCCGGTAGGCGATGAGCACACAGTTATTTGTGCCAGACATCAGATGTGTGCACGTACGTACATAATATCTCAACCCTGAATCCAGCAGTTGGAGTAGCACAATGTCAGTGTCTCACGAACTGGTCAATGACACAGCTGTTGCAGAACAGCACATATAATGAACACAGACAGTGTTACTGAACACTGTTCTACATTCCTAGGCCACTCCCGCTTCAGTTCAATGACCGCCCACACAGTCCGTAGGGATGACAAACAACCCTACCATCTGCCTCTCAGGCTGTCTAGGGAGGAAGTGTATCCTACCGGCCAAGCAGCCGGCTATAGGATGTAGGAGCAGAAATCTGACTCCAATGCAGAATGCAGTCTGCTGCTCCAGTAGAGCCCTCATCTTGAGACAGCTCAGATGTTTGTAGATCTACCTAAGCAGATATAGTCAGCTTTCTCCTTCTTCAAAGGGGGAGAGTCCAAAGCAGATGCGGTCTCATACCGCCACCTTGACTGGCTTGCAAAGTTGACCTGGTGCTTCAATGGCCGGGCTGTCCTGACAGAACATCTTCATTCTCCACCGCGGTTAGCCTGGCAGCTCTCGATATGTATGTCATATCGGAGCAATGTACTCAGGCGCCATCGCCAAGTGCATCCCCGAGGTGATTAACGGCAAGACATCTGGGACAGAGGTCATGGCCATCACCCGACTGCAATGAGACCTCGCAAGATGAACAAACAATGCGGGCATCCATGATCACTGCAGTGAAACCGCCACCGAGGTCGGTGGACGTGCGACTAGCCTGCAGTAGAAAGGAGGCAGAAATGTGTTCCATACTTACAGGGGCTAAGGGCAGCGGCCATGCAACCAATATAAGGCAGGAAAGGGGCAGTTTCACGTCCTGTGCTTTATAGAGGCTGAGGGTGGTGAACACAAAAGTGAGAGGTGCAAGTACCCCTATACTAGCAGAGGCTGTATGTGCCCCTGTAAACAGCTTGCAACAGAGAGAGAGAGATGAGAACACCACGCTCTATCAGCGGCTGCAACCACCTTGTAGCAGCAAGGAGGCAGAAACACGTCCTGTGTTTACAGTCGCTGTGGGTGGCGAGCATGCAACCAACTGAAAGCAGGAAGAAGGCAGTTACACGGCCTGTGCTTTATAGAGGCTGAAGTTGGTGAACACAAAAGCAGCTTGCAGCAGGGAGCTCGGAAAGGCCGAGCTCGGAAAGGCTGAGTGCAATGTGCATCTTAACAGCTTGTAGCAGGAAGGAGGCAGTTACACATTCTATGCTACGGGGCTGAGGGCGGTGGATAACTATTAAATTAAAGGGAGGCCGTAATAACACGATCAGAAAGAATCGGTACAAAAGAACGCAGCACTATCAGAGCGGGTGCAAACGATCAACAAAATACAGATGGCAGCGAGAAATTGCTCTTATGTTTTTACAAGAAAACTGAGTGGTTGTTAATATTCACTCAGTGTCACAACAACATACACTCCCTTATTTTCTTCTTATTCTTTTCTATTATTACTATACTTTTCAAGGAAAAATAAATACAATCACAATTCATTTAATTAATTCAAAGCATAATCAGTACAACCGGAATAATACAAAGCCACAAAGTGGCCGCCGTATCGCGTGCACACCGCGGCGGGGCTAGTTACCCAGTCATCCACCGAGACCACAACATCCGCTCTTGTTAACTCCAATGTCTGTTTACTTACCATTTTTCCCGACGTGTCGCGGCGCCTGGAGGGCGGGAACCGCAGCTCCGGTCGATAGAGGCCACGTGGCTCCAAGCGCCAATCTCAAATGCAATCTGCACGTGCCGAGAAGAAAGCTAAGACTGGGTGAGCTACGGTCATAGAGACCTCTTCCAAGTCGCCCAGGAGGTCACAGATGACGTCTTTGGTATAAACACTCATGCTGCTTTTGGTAGCCGTGAATGAGGAGTGACGTCCAGGAGTTTGCCCGACCCTGCCTCTCATGCCACCGATGCAAGAGTTGCCTGTCCATCTGCCTCAGCTCGTGGCTGCTGTAGTCCAATCCTGGTGCAAGCCTGTCCTTTCCTGTCCATGTCTGTCCAGTCCTGGACCACACCTGTCTAGTCTTGTCCCTCCCATCAAGGTCCAGTCCTTTCCTGCACCGCAGGCCGACCCTTGCCTGTCAGCAATGTCGGTCTGTTTCTCCCTCCCATCGTGGAGACTTCTGGTAGCAGTTCCTTGAGGAGGGCTCTGTCGCTTCCCATGCTGCACATGCACCTGGTTCTTTCTTGACTCCCAGTCTGCCCCTTCGTCTCCATTCGGATCTCTGTATTCTCTTTCCCTGTTCCAGTTCCAGCTATCGCCCCTTTTCCCAATTATTCCTAATATCCTGATCCTGACTTGATTATTAGACAGCAAATAACACTAAAGCTGCACGATTTTGGAAAAAAATCAAAACCCATCCAAATTACGATTTGAGATTCGATTTCGATTTATTTATTTTTTTATATATATATAAACGCTTGTTTCAACTGTTCTCTATTCTCGCTTTTAGACGTGCAGACTAAACACAGTTCAACTACTCCATTACAAACGGAGTGAAATATATTATAGTACAAAATGTGAAGAAAAACAAGCATTCGTTAAAAGATAAATGGATAACTTCACATCACAGATCAGCATTTGTTTCTTCTTAAAATAGATGAATGAATTAATTTTATTTTAGGACAGACAGTACAGCAGTGCAACGTTGTAGGTGAGAGCAACTTTTATCTCGCTAGCGAACTCCTCGCCACCGGCGGCATGGAGGAACAATGTAGACAGCACTGTTCTAAACTCCCTGAACCAAAATGTGGGGTTAAACTCGTACGGCTCCATTGTTCGGCTTCTCCATATATCGGCGATGTCGACTATTGCAGCATCCCGGGGCAACGCGGTGTCTGTTTGAAATATTTTTGCCTCGGTGGTGGGTATTGCACAACAAGCGCCTTCAACGTTTTTAAATCCGGAGCTGTGTCTTTCGCGATGTGGAACCCCCTGTAATCTTTATCCGTTTTGTAGCGACAGACCGCGGAAAGTTTGGGACAGTGGCCCAGCCATCTTTAGCGCTAGCATAACAACACACTATTCGCTGGAGGTTCGTTTTCTAGGCGTTGGAAAATATTCGTTTTGCTACTATCCTTCAGCGATGTAGCACCAGAACACTTTACAGCGCGGTGTAACCGAATAGGCGCACAGCCGAACCAATTCCACACAACAGATTTAAAGTGCCATTTCTCTCGGAAATTAGATCAGCGCTGCCTGCAGACACGCCACTCCACCACCAGCCAGAGAAACTGGCGTAAATACGCTGTGTGATGGCAAAATCGATTTGACTGTATTTGCCATCGTCCGGACAAATGAATCCGATTTTGATTTCAAATCGATTTATCGTGCAGCTGTAGTTCACGCTGAGAATTGCTGCAATTGAGTCGTGTGTTTGTTCTGGATCCTGACAAAAGCCTGCGGCGAAATGTTTTTTATTTATGTTTTTATTTATGTTTTTAGAAACACTTTTTTTAATGGGACAGAATCAAGCAGTTGAACATTGAACAAAGAAGTCTTGAACAGAAGATGTAGAGAGATTCTATACTTTTTTTGAACCCCACCCCTCCCCAACCACACATTCTACCGAAAAACATCAACAGAGAGAAGGGAAATCTATATAATAAAAAATAAATAAAAGAAAAGTAATAAAGATAAGATTGATAATAAAAAATAAATAAGAAAAAAAATAGCATGAGTGGTTATAGAGAGTGCCCCCCAGACCATAGGTCGAGCAGTGCCGCGGGTTCTAATCCCTCTTCTAATCTTCTTCATCCCAGTTTCCGAATGAATCCCGTCACTATCTCTCAATAAAGTATGAAAAATGGCGCTTGTGCCCAAAAAATGACGAAAAAAAGAAAGAAAAAATACATATTAACATCAGAGGAAAAGCATCTCTACATGTCATCATTGTACAGTTTAACGGCCCTGGGCATCATAGAAAATCAATATCAATGTTTGTGTTCCATTTTATCTAAAATTCTACCAAAGAAGATTACTACCTTCTTGGAAAAATTGTATTTCAAATTAAAATGACAATAAGCCTGTTTTCCAAATATATAGTCACATTAAAGTTACTCAACGAAATGTCCTAGTTACTTTTTAGTTGCATTAATGTAAGTTTAATGATAGCATGTTCACGTCAAGTATTTTATTGCATTTTGGCACATTATGATGTGAAGTTGAGTTTAAAACCTAATGTTGTGTAGTGATTGCAAAGCTATTAGTCTTTTTAAGCTGCTGAAATATAATGAAAAAAAAATGGCTTAAAACAATCATTTTAGTTACCCTTAAAATAAAATAGTCAATAAGAGGAGTATTCCCCAATCATTAGATGAATGATTTTTTTTTTTTTTATAATTGTGAGAAAAATTGGAAAGAGACACACAGAGTCTGGCCAGCGTGGCTCCTTCTAGCTCCTCCTGCAGCTAGAATCTACAGGTCATATTGGGATACAGAACCAAAAGTTGCGCAAGACCTCATCCGCCCTCTCTCAGGAAAAAAAAAAAAACTGCAAACTTGCAGCTTTGCATCCAATATATACATATCGGTTTGTACCATTCTTTTCTGATGGGTAATAAATAATTATACCATCATGAACTGTGACAACATAAGGTTCTTTACCTTCAGTATGGATTTAGGAGCATTACGTCTGTCAAGCTGTAGAAGGTTTCCTAGGAGAGGCAGTCCAGGAGGTCCGGGAGGTAAACGCATGTTACGACGGGACCTGGTTAGAAGACAAACCAGTAGGAACACCAAAGTACATAACACTAAACTGGTAGCACACAGCAACATAGTGGGAGATCACCTGTTAACTAGGATAATCAGGGAGAGAGTGAGCGTGAGAGAGACGACAGCAGAGAGTCAGCGATGCAGAGAAAGAGAGATGAGAGTCACTGAGGGAGAGAGAGGTATGCGAGAGATATTCTAAATAGCAGAAAGAGAAGGAGGGAGGAATGGAGAGGTAGAGATCTAGAGGACAGCAGAGATGGAGAGAAAGAGGTCGATGAGTTTGAATTAGAGAGAGATGTGGGGAAAAGAGGTATCAAGAGATATTCTCCACATCCGAGTGGGAGAGAGAGAGACAGGCTCTAAAAGAGAAAGATGTAGGAGTGAAATGAGTCGAGACAGTGGTGAAAGAAAGGAGGTATATGGACAACAGTGGAGAGAGAGAACGCAAGAAAGAGGTAGGGGGTGGTGAGAGAGAGACAGATTAAATTGTGATGTGATGGAGGCAGAGAGAGAGAGAGAGAGAGAGAGAGAGAGAGAGAAGAAACGGATGAGAGAGGATGTGACGAAATTCAGGGAGGATGAGACAGAGAAGCTGAGAGAGTTAGGTAGAGAAGATGACAATCTGATGTGACTGACAGAGGGAGGGATAGATTGAAAGGGGGAGATTGAGACAGAGAGTGTGAGAGAGAAAAGACTGACAGAGAGAAAAAAATTGAGAGAGAGAGAGAGAGAGACCTTTATGAAGAATCCAAGAGGCTAATAGAGAGAGACTGACACACACACACACACAGACGGATAGAGGGAGACAGATTGACAGGGATAGAGTTTGAAAGAGACAGACAGAAAGTGACAGAAAGAGAGATTGAGAGAAGCAGAGAAACTGACAGAGAGAGAGGGTGCGAGAGAGAGAGACAGAGAGAGAGAGAACACTACATTCTCCTCACAAACATAATCTGTTGGTATGCACATCTGCTTATGGAAAAATCAGGTCTTCATTGAATGAATGAATGGAGTTTATTTTGAATATTAGCACACACACACACAAAATAAAAGTGAATGAAAGGATTACAAATAAAGAAACACAATAATACAATATAATATGAAATACAGATATGATGATCATTGACTTCGAAAAGGAGTGAGAAGAAATAAAACTTATGACTCCCACACGTTGTCTAGCATAAGCAGCATTGGAATGTAACTACATACACATATATGCTATGCTGCATACACTTATGTTATTTATAATATATACATAATTATACTCACACACACACACACACACACACATATATATATGTATGTATATATATATATATATATATATATATATATATATATATATATATACACACACACACACACATCTCTAAATGTATTCTATATTAATACTAATTCATACAATTCTTTATCCACATTACTTTCTTGC
>OMKY01080211.1:0-12161 GCA_900302395.1 Bregmaceros cantori | reverse complement strand
CAATGTCTTCTGTGCGGCTCAGTCCAGAGATGCTATATATTAAGTTTCAGAGTGATTGCTCAAAATTTGAGAGAGGAGTAGCATTTTAAGTGATTTTCACATAATTCCAAATGGCAGGGAATCTATTTTTGCGGGATTGATGTCATGTAGTGCGTTGGATTCGGTTTGGTCTAACGAATCCAGAGATACCAAGTTTTTGAAAACCGGCCAGACGGTTCAGAAGTTACAGGCATAAACGTACGTGAAATTATGTGCAACTTTGGCCCATTGGTGGCGCTATAGAGTTGGGGCTGGAGACCTGGGAATTGGTGTAAGCAATGCTGAGACCGACTAGAACAAGTGTGCCAAATTTCAGCATTTTCCTATATAGGGTTCTATGGGCTGCCATAGGAATCCATGTGGAGTATAATAATAATAAGAAAAGAGAGAAAAACAATAGGTGCCTTCGCAGCTTCGCTGCTTGGCCCCTAATGGACTAAAACAATAGGTGCCTTCACAAGCTTCGCTGCTTGGCCCCTAATAAGAAAATGGACTAAAACAATAGGTGCCTTCGCAAGCTTCGCTGCTTGGCCCCTAATAAGAAAGCCAACAAAAACAATAGGTGCCTTCGCAGCTTCGCTGCTTGGCCCCTAATTATATACATGTATTCACCCCTATAACTTGAAACCAGACCAGCAAAATCATAATTATCAACGTTAAAAGGAGAATCCAATTTGACGATTTCACTTCTCAAAAATCCTTTGAACAAAAAATCTCATAAATTTGGATTTTAAATCAATTTCTTTGCACAGTCCTGGATTGCAGGTTCATCAAATATTCTCCACTTTTCACAATTGCAAATCGCCTGGAATATTAGAAACTGTGGACCCCTAGGGGGCCCAAAATGTGGGATGTAGTGGAAAAGCGAAATTGGTTGACAAAGCCAACAAACCATCCAACAAAGATTAGTGGATTGAATGTCAAGGATACCTGAAGTTGCTGCTCCTCTGGGCCTTGGATGGTCCAGGTAGTCTGAAAACTAGTGCATCGTGAGCCTCATAATCAACCTGGATCGGCAGACTGTTCTCAGTGTCCCGCGGAGCGTTCAGTGCTATGGCATCAAAAGGTTGGTGTTACCATACAAAGGATCATCGTGGAACACTGGCAATGTGGTCATGCTCTATTACACTCAGGGCTCCGAACCGGTTCAAGGAACGAAAACGAAAACTGGAAACGAACGGAAATTTATGGAATTTTACAAGGAGCGGAAACGGAAACGAAAAAAGACGTATTCAAATGCTCCGGAATTGAAACGAAACATTATGAAATCCACAAAACCGGATAAAAACGTTTTTTTTTCTGTTCCCTATATATTTGAACATTTCCTATGTTTGGGAGACTATTTGGTTGTGCATGCATCCAACTTTCACTGTCAGTCATCAAGCCCCATGCATCTGGGGCTCCATCTTGTGGACAGACGAGTAAGTGAACGTAAAGGAGTTTTAAACCCCCTTTTAATGTTAATACAATTACACAGAAGTTTGAAAGTCCACCAAATATATTTAGTATTAACTATATCTAAACTTAATATTGCACAATATGAGGAACTTTAAGAACAAACAAAATTTTTGTGTTCTGAACCGATTCAGGACTGATCTTTTGGTGGCGGATCGGTTCCGAGAACGAAAACGCTAAACAGAGACCTGCTTGAACTGTTCGGAACGGAACGTTTCAAAAATAATTTCGTTTTCAAGCCCTGATTACACTTTGGCAGTTTGGCCAGTATATGTCAAGACAACTTGGGCTGCGTTTCATGTTTTCCAGAGTCAGTTGGGAACTGGGTGGACATGACAGACAAGCCGACTAGAGGAGGAGAACTTGCGTCAATGCGGACACTGCGGTCGGCACAGCGCCATTCATAGGCAACATGGCGGCCTTTTACTGTAAGCGTGTCCATTGTTCACGCAAATACTTTTACTTTTTACTTAATACTTTCTTGCTCAACCATCATAATCTATGGGGCCAGTACACCATAGAGTGTTCCACCAAAAAGGCACTACTCAGAATTCTAAATAATCTGACCTGGCTTGGATTCCAAAATATAAAGACGAAAAAGAACGGAATCGTGCTAAGAAGAAGAATGTGGTGTCATACCATGCTCCTTGTTGTTTTTCAGTTTCTCCCCCTGCACCTGCAAGGAGGGAAAGTAGAATGAATGAATGAATGAATGAATGAATATCTTCAGACACACCCATAGGGTGGTCCATATCAGCACAAGACAATATAATGAGAGACAATATAACAAGAAAACATTATAAAAAAAATGTTTAATAGGGCAGATTGTTACAAATCAGCAGAGATGGCAAGTAACAAAGTACAAATATTTAAGTACTGTACTTAAGTAAACTTTTGAAGTATCTGTACTTTTAGAAGTACTTTTTTCTGTGAGTACTTTTTACTTGTACTGAGTAAATGTTTAACAAAAATATCTGTACTTCTACTCCTTACTTTTATCAAAACAGACTTGTTTTTCTCTTTTTTGCACATTGACGAGGTACGATAACATGCATAATATGAGCCAGTAGGGGGTGCTGATGCACCGAGTACAGTCCCAGTTATTACGTAGTTTTCATTTAGTCCTGAGATATAAGCTAAATTAGGCTAGGTTGTTAGTAATTTATTCAAATAATAACATTGACAAACTAACATTGGAAAAAAATGCATTTTACATACAATTTTCTTTTTAGTACTTTGTACTTTATGGAAGTACAAATAATTTACTTTAAAAAATACAGTTCAGTACTTTGTAGTCTTGTTTGTTAGAGTTGTTTTTTCATAAATGTAGTTTACTCTTACTCAAGTAAGACATTTGGGTAGTTTTGCCATCTCTGGTGATGTCACAATGCCTCTTTTTAGTTGCTGTTCGCAAGCAGTGAGGTTGTGTGTTCTGGCATAGAGAAGAGTCGTGCACCGTTAAACAACAAAAGAAAAAGATCTCAACCAGAGATGGCAAAAGTACCGGGATTTCTTACTTGAGTAAGAGTAAAATACATTTGTAAAAAAAAACAACTCAAGTAAGACTACAAAGTACTGATCCAAATAGCTACTCAAGTAAAGTAAAAAGTATAGGTTCAGAAATGTACTCAAAAAGTATTTTTGAAAGTATAAAGTACAAAGTACTACAAATAAAATTGTATGTAAAATGCATTTTTTCAATGTTACTTTGTCAATGTTATTGTTTGAATGAATGACTAACAACCTAGACTAATTTATCTTATATCTCGGGACTAATATCCACTTATTAACTGGGACTGCACTCGGTACAGTAGCGCCCCCTACTGACTAATATTATAGACGTTATCCTACCCGTCAATGCAAAAAAAAAAGTAACGAGCCTGTTTTGGTAAAAGTAAGGAGTAGAAGTACAGATATTTTTGTTAAAAATTTACTCACTACAAGTCAAAAGTAATCACAGAAAAAAGTACAAGTACTTGAATATTTCACTTAAGTACAGTACTTGTACTTAAGTACAGTACTTTGTACTTCGTTACTTACCATCTCTGTCTAGAACTTGCAAGTCGAGGTGTCAGATGACCGAAGGGCATGACTCAGCAGTTGGATCTAAAATTTGTAGATGACCACACGCCCCAGGTTTACTACTGAATACCAGATAGCTTCTATGGAGGCTGCTGCACTAGCCACTTTCTGACCACAGCAGTACTACTACCCCCACTATGTGGAAGCCCCATGCTAGTATTGGTTGAGTCTGCAAATACCAGCTGTACTGTGTCGTATTCCTAGTATCCTCCCCCTTGCACCATACCAAGAAAGATTGGTAGTCTGTGAGCTTTGATCATTGACAGCGGTAATAAGCTTGATTCCGAAAACTGAGACAACTGAAGAGAGCGCCAGCCGAGAGTCACTTGCTGCACCAATTTTGAGCACCAGTGTTTTCTTGCACAGGGCATAATATACAAATAGGGGTTACAGCAGCACAAAACGAAGAGAAAAGTTGAGTATTGAATGCATTGAAGTAGACCTTTTGTATGTGTGAATGTTTGTGTGTACCTTGTGGCCTGCTAACTTGATCCGAGGAGTGAAGGAAGAGCAGGAACTCTGACTTTTAGATGTGTAAAAACTGAAGAAAAAAAAATGTATAAATTTGTCAGCCATTCATTTTATTGATTGTCAAATGGTAAAAACATCCTGTCCTGAGCCGACATGCACTCCACGAAATCAGCTTTGTGTAGATTGTAGACATAAGTCAGGTTGCTGAACCATCAATAGCAAATTGTGGGCGACTTACTTGTTTCTACAAAGTAAAAAGTGGGGCCTTATCCCTTTGTTATTGTTAGATATTATTATTATTATCATTATAATTATAATTATTTATTAATTCTATGATTAACTAACTACACATCAAATAAACATTACTGCTAGTCTTCATACTTAGTAGCCAGTGCCCAGATGCTGGCAGCAGGTGCAGGGCTTGAAAACGAAATTACTTTTAAAACGTTCCGTTCCAAACGGTTCAGGCAGGTCTATATTGTAACGTTTTCGTTCTCGGAACTGTTCCACCACCAAAATATCCGTCCTGAACCGGTTCGGAACACAAACATTTTGTTCATTCTTAAAGTTCCTTATATTGCACAATGTTAAGTTTTTAGATGTAGTTTTTATACAAAATATATTTGGTGAACTTTCAAACTCCGAAGCAACTGGATTAACTAATGTTAAAATATATAGAGAACAGAAAAAAACATTTTTAACCGGTTTTGTGGATTTCATAATGTTCCGTTTCTGTTCCGGAACAGTTGAAGAAATCTTTTTTCGTTTCCGTTTCCGCTCTTTGTAAAATTATGGAAAATTCTGCTCGTTTTCGGTTTCCGTTTTCGTTCCTTGAACCGGTTCGAAGCCCTGAGCAGGTGTGACTTCCTGAAGGCAATGTCCTTCATTAAAGTCATTGATCCTTTGTTTGAAACAGCAAACTGAAGGCATGAAGTCTTCTGCCTGTCAGAGAAAATCATCACTTTCCAGTGATCTGGGCAGACTCGCTTTGGCCATCTCTCCCTGCTGGTGACTAACTGACTCAAAGCTAGCCTGGCGAGCCATGACCAACGCATCGTCCATGCATCGCAATCGTGTGATGTGTGGACGATGTGTTGGTTCGGACTCACCAGGCTAACTGAAAGCCTGTGTGTTGGTCTCAGTGAATCTTGATCAGGGCTCTGAACCGGTTCAAGGAACAGAAACGAAAACCGAAAACGAACGGAAATTTACAGAATATTACGAGGAGCGGAAACGGAAACGAAAAATGGTTCCTTCAACTGTTCCGAAACAGAAACAGAACATTATGAAATCCACAAAACCGGTTAAAAACGTTTTTTTCTGTTCTCTATATATTAGCATATCCTATGTCTCAGAGACTATTTCCATCCACTTTCACTGTCAGTCATCAAGCCCCATGTATCTGGGGCTCCATCTTGTGGACAGACGAGGAAGTGAATGTAATGCCATTTTGAACCCGGTTTAAAATGGCCTCATCATCAAGCCCTGATCTTGATGATGTTTGACAGACAGTCATGGATGTAAAGGTAAAGGTACTTTATGTAGTCACAGAAACAGTTAAATTCTCCCTCCGCATTTAACCCTTCCCTGAGGAGCGGTGGGCAGCCATGTGCACAATTCCAGATTCTGAGCCAGTGCCTTGGCACTGAATGGAGGAGGTTAACTGAACATGTTTTTGGTGGTGGGGGAAACCAGGGCGCCTGGAGGAAACCCACGCAGACACAGGGAGAACATGTAAACTCCACACAGAACGGACCTGTCCGGGTTGGGAGTGGAACCCAGGACCTTCTAGGTGTGAGGCAGCAATGCTGACCAATGCACCACCGTATTGAAGAACATAAAAGGATTTAGCTCACATCACACCACTGACACCAAGTCCAGTATGACATGAGCAAAGAGCACTAGCCTGTGTCAATTACAAAGAACTACTGCTTCTTTGTAAATCGGCATCAGCAATGTTTTCTCATACACAGGGCTTGAAAACGAAATTATTTTTAAAACGTTCCGTTCCAAACGGTTCAGACAGGTCTATGGTTAACGTTTTCGTTCTCGGAACCGTTCCGCCACAAAAAATATCGGTCCTGAACCGGTTCGGAGAGCAAAAATTTTGTTCGTTCTTAAAGTTCCTTATATTGTGCAAAGTTTAGATATAGTTAATACAAAATGCATTTGGTGGACTTTCACTCTCACTTCAGTGCAACTGTATTAACATGAAACCGGCTTTAAAAAGCCATTACATTCACTTCCTCGTCTGTCCACAAGATGGAGCCCCAGATGCATGGGGCTTGATAACTGACAGTGAAAGTTGGATGGATGCACAACCGGAAATAGTCTCCCAGACATAGTAAATGTTTAAAAGTTTTTAACCGGTTTTGTGGATTTCATATTGTTCCGTTTCTGTTCCGGAACAGTTGAAGAAATATTTATCCGTTTCCGCTCCTCATAAAATTCCATAAAATTCTGTTCATTTTCGTTTTTGTTCCTTGATACATACAATATGATTTCGTTAGAAACACAAGTTATTACCTGTGATTGATCCAGTGAGGCAGGTTATAGTCATCCCCAACACGCGAGTCCCCGGGGATTTGGCGGTTGTGAAGCTTGAACCAGCAACGAAAAGATGTTATGCACCAATATAGGACCAAGGATAACACATAATAACATAACGATAAGCATACAAATACACATAGTATAAATACACATAGTGGAGGTGCCAATGTTCCCTCAAAATATGATTTTTAATGAGTTTATAATAATAGTCAAAATCAATTTAAATCGCTCATTCATTCAAGTCCCAACTATACAACTAGTCCAACCAAACAACGTTAAACGCACATCTGAGCAATCTGTAGACAGTTTGTTTGCTTTGGACTAGTTATTTTCCACAGTTTGCATATTGAATGTTGTGGATAATCAACAGTTTTGAATAGTTTGCCTTTATGTCAAGAAAAGCTAGCCAGAAATGAATGGAAGGTGGTAGGGAACATAGAAAGGTATTCCATATAGCCCATCTATGAAAGGAGTGTCACTCAGATGGCAAATAGAATTTTGTCTGACCCTGAACATATCTTGTACACTGAGGTTGAG
The DNA here is from genome assembly GCA_900302395.1 of Bregmaceros cantori. Taxonomy (NCBI): domain Eukaryota; kingdom Metazoa; phylum Chordata; class Actinopteri; order Gadiformes; family Bregmacerotidae; genus Bregmaceros; species Bregmaceros cantori. Next base: position 5,027 of record OMKY01080211.1, on the reverse strand, counting down.
CTCATATTTTAGCTGAGTACAATTATTAAGCATCCACTGTCTTATCCTTAATTCATTATTTTAATGTACCTTGCATTTAAGATGATCACGATCCTTTGTATGTTGTGCCTGTTGTGGGTTCTTAAATGTACTGTTGTTTTTTTTGTCTTGGCTATGTTGTTTGCTGTAGCACTGGATCATGTCTCATTTGACAATTTTAACAATTTTAACAATTTTAACTGTAACGACATTAAATTCCCATCTCATCTCATCTCAAGAGATTCAATGAGAAAATAAAACAAGCATAATAATTGAGTTTGTGCTGAGCAACTTAATTTTGTAATAAATATCTCTGTTGGAGCTGTAGCTCTAGCCGGGTCTCAAAAGATCGGGACACTCGTATGAACACAAGAGAGGCAGTCGATGTAGCGGCCACTGAGCGCGGCGTTGGCAAAAAAACGTTTTTACAAAATTCACAGTGCGACTGTATTAACTTGAAACAAGGTTTAAAACGCCATTACATTCACTTCCTCGTCTGTCCACAAGATGGAGCCCCAGATGCATGGCGCTTGATAACTGACAGTGAAAGTTGGATGGATGCACAACCGGAAATAGTCTCCCAGACATAGTAAATGTTTAAATATATAGAGAACAGAAAGGCATGTTTTTAACTGGTTTTGTGGATTTCATATTGTTCCGTTTCTGTTCCGGAACAGTTGAAGAAATATTTTTCAGTTTCCGTTTCCGATCCACATAAAATTCCATAAAATTCTCATTCTCGCTCATCTTCGTTTTTCGTTTTTGTTCCTTGAACCGGTTCGGAGCCCTGCTCATACAATATGATTTAGTTAGAAACACAAGTTATTACCTGCGATTGATCCACGTGAAAATTCACGTTCAAAGTTGCACTTTTAAAAGCTCCATCTCTGTTTGAATATTGACATTCATCCTGACAGCTACACAAGATACAGTGTGTATATAGTACACTGTAGTACACATATAACACAAACTCTTAAAATGTCCACATTTGTATATATTCAACTTCATCGCCATTGTAGAAATATGCAATAAAATGTATGTTATTATTCATCAATTCATTACGCGTTCTTTAAAGTACACACACACAAACACACAAAATTTGTTTTGTGTTTTGCTGAAAATAATGCACACAAAAAAAAACAACAACATTACATCAACCTACTTTGAAGAGAGGGACAGCATGCAGGGGTTGTTCTCCCATACACACCAAGTCTACCCCAATGCCTGCAACACATACATCACACAGAAACACACATGTATTAGCTTTAAGGCTCCTGCATACTTTCAGGGTGGGGTGGGGACCAGCCCGCCGTAAAGGTGATCACGTGACCGCCGTCGCGGCGGTTTGGGTAGAAAGTGGTCATAGTTCCAGATCACCGCGGTGCCCCGCCTCCCTCCCGGCGGCTCCACCTACTCTCTGAAACCTCCAACTTTCCTCAAATTCTTCCATTTTCTCTATTCTATTCTATTTCTATTGCCTGTCTTGACCAATCACAGCCGCGAGGTCGGTTACAAGGCTAAGGTCAGGATGAGAGATGGGGAGCGTCCCACCGACAAGTACCGAGGCACATTGATGACGTGGTGTAGTTTTTTTAGCGCAAAAAACTACACCACGGCGATCTGCTCCCCGCCCCACCGTGAAGTATGCAGGGGGCTTTAGGCAGATCTCAGGCATTATATCCCCGAAATACGCAGCATAAGGGATGTAATGGTTTTGCGTGGACCGCCACCTCTGCTATCTGGGATATTGATGCCATGTTTCCGGGATATCCCTTTAGCAGTCAGTTCCACACCATGTATAACTCTTCATACCTTAACTGACTATTCTCAATTTAGTACTTATAGAGGTGCACTGATCCCATCCTCAGATCGGTGATCGGGGGCCGATCAGACTTTTTTCCAAAGGTCGGGACTCGTGATTTTGTCCCGATCAGGATCGGTAAATGAGTCTGGGAGCGCTCTGCTCTGGAGAGTGGATGATGGTGCGCTCTGCTACGATTTCTACGATAGAAAAATGTCTATTGTGACCTTTTTCCTCTATCATTTTTATCTGGATAAACTTTTTTTTTTCATTATTACAGCTAATATACAGTGGAGTATTATTGATCAGACAAAATAAACGGGGGAGTGATCGGGGACGCGCGTAGATCAGCTGTGGAACATTCAACACACACACATTCATTCGCTGTGCGTGTGTGCGCACAAACACACACTCACACCATGGCAGCAGATCGCTGTGAGACATCAATATAATTCAAAATTCAAACGAATACGGACGCCATTCAATGTCCATCTAGTTAAATCGCCGCGGATGTTGAAACTTGAAAGCGTGCTCAAATAGTCCGCCTCATGGACGACACGGAACAAGTAACAACGCGCCTGTAAAGTGCCTGTATGCTGGTGGTCTGATTATTTCGATGCCATTACCATTTAAAGTATATAGGGCCCAACCATCTCACCGTTGTCAATCATGCGCTGTTTGGTGAGGATCATGAGAGAACGGTCCACTTCAAACACTGCCACGCCTGGCGTGATGACCACAGCCATCTGACCCGTTCTGTCAAAGTTGCGGTTTATGTAGTGCTTGTCAAACACTGAAGGTAGGAGAGAAAGGCAGAAAGGTCCGTTAGAAGCAGGGCTTTGAACCGGTTCAAGAAACGAAAACGAAAACCGGAAACGTTATTTTTTATGTTCCGGAACAGGAACACTTATTTAAAAATAATGGTAACCGGTTAATCCCGATTTTATTTGTTCCTCAAAGGAGTTCACTTTGGGATAACTTCAGAAATAAAACAAAGAGTATTTATAAAATCTATGATGCAGCAGTGAAGTAGGAATCGTTGCAGGACTCTCTGCGTGTTGTTGTGGGTTCGGCCCGACACGCAACGAGACCTCGGCTGTAGAGCGCTACCAGCGGGCCTCTGTAGCGAGTCGCTTTGGGTTCGCAGCAACAAATATTAACAGCATTAAACAGCTGACAGGAACGAAATTAACCGTTCCGGGAACAATATTTTTTTGTTCTAACAGGTTCAGGAACGTCAATTTATTGGTGGAACACGTAACCGGAAACGTTATAATTTTGTTTCTGTTCGGAACGAAACGCTTGGGAAAAAATATTGGTTCAAAGCCCTGGTTAGAAGAGAGGCCATTATTTGGGAAGGTAGGGCACTTCATTGAGTCACATACATGCACAGAGAAATTCATCACTTTTAACCCATCCCTGAGAAGCGCCCAGGGGCCATCTCCACATTCTGAGCCAGCATCTTCTACACTGACTGGAGCAGGTTAACTAGAACTCGCTTTCGGTGGTAGGGGAAACCTGCATGCCCACAAGAAATCCACTGTGAGGTAGCAGTGCTAACCACTGCACCTGCCAGGGTGGGCAGGTCATTGACTATCAAATGACACCGACCATTGTTTGAGAAACGAGGTGTCAGTGATTAGCATTTTTATTATTTAAATTTAATTTTATGATGTTTTATGATTTCATAATTTTATGATATTTTATTATTTGTATTGAGCACAGTCTTTTTATTTCATTAAAAAATTGGTACCAAGTCGCAATCGACTGGGGTAGTACCCAAACTATCCAGTGAGAGGCAACAACTTTTAATACTCTAAGTAAATCACCACCCATGTTAATGTTTAAAGTTAATTATCTTAACAGTCATTGAACTGAAATTCTTCTAAAACTATTGTCTGCATCTATGAAACGAGTCTTCTGGACATGAAAAAATAAGGAGAGGGAAACTTTGCTGGAAAGTGATCATCAAGGAGTGTGTAGAACACCAACCGTTGAAGGACAGATTGATGGCTTCTAAGTAGTTGCCCTGAGCAGCAGTGGAGTTGTGAGCAGCGGGGAAGCCATCTGGTGACAAGATAAAGAGTTTATTCATTGGGCTGCTCAGCGAACTTGAAAACAAAAACAAAATAAAACTTTTTTGTCACCGCTTTAAACAAAACATACATTAAAAACTAGGTTATTCAGTAACTGTGTGTTGAAACCCAAAACGAACTACCACGTCCAAGTCATTACAAATGCATGAGTTGCTACACTTTTATTGAAATACCTGCCGAGAGTCTACCGCGACTAGGGTGGAAAACATCTTTAGTGTTTGAGGTAGCTTCTCACGAACAAAATAATCAGAGATGGCAAATTGTTAAAAACCTAACCTAACTTACTTGACTTAAGGTTCACAAATCCCACTGCCGGCATTACCGCCCCCTACTGGCTCATTCTCCTGACGGAAAAACCAAGAACCAAATTGACTTCATACTTACTCGAAAATCCTGCCCTAGGCAACGACTGCTAGATAGCTCAACTCTCAACAAACCAGACATCTCAGATCACAAAATGGTACGGACTAAAGTCAGGATGTCCTTCTCATGGCCTAAGAAGGAAACTCGCCTTCCAAACTACGATCTTACAACCCTATCTACTACAACCAAAAAACCATTACCGAAGACCCAAACCCGAAAAACCTACTTGAAGAAATCACATCAGCCATCCTAGACACAGCCAAAGAAACCCTACCACGCAAAAATCCATCAATACCAGATTGGATGTCAACAACAACCAAACAAGCCATAGCAGCAAAACACAAAATTAGGAAAGAGAAAGGAGACTCCTCATTAGAATACAAAATCGCGAAAACAGAATCCAAAAAACTAGTGAAAAAAGACAAACTTAAACAAATCGAAAATGAAATAGAAACCATTGGCAAACTCCCTCCCCACAAACAATATTATGCCGCAATCAAGAAACTGAAATCCAAACCTAAAAACTGCAGCTGGGGAATAAAAGACAAACACGGAAAAATTCTAACCAAAAAGGAAGATATACTTGAACGGTGGGCCGACTTCTACAAAGACCTTTATGAGGACAACACAATAACCACACCTATCAACGACACCGATGAAGACCAAATACCTCCTATCATCAAATCAGAGGTTAAGGATGCAATCAACAACATGAAAAATGATAAAAGCCCAGGATTAGACAACATCCA
>OMKY01080202.1:0-12451 GCA_900302395.1 Bregmaceros cantori | reverse complement strand
TAATTACATGCAATTACCATGTAATTACCATGTGATTATGTAGTAATTACTCATGTAATTACATAGTAATTAACCATGTAATTACATAGTAATTAACCATGTCATCACATGTAATTACATAGTTATTCATCATGCAATTAAATATTAATTAACTATGTAATTACATGGTAATTACCATGCGATTACATGGTAATTAACCATGTAATTACTATGTAATTACATAGTAATTATTCATGTAAGTACATGATTAATTACTATGTAATTACATGATTAATTGCATGGTTAATTACTATGTATTTACATTGTAAATACTATGTAAGTACACGGTATTTACATGGTAAAATACTATGTAATTACATTGTAAGTAACCATGTAATTACCATGTAATTACACAGTAATTCATCATGTAATTACATAGTAATTAACTATGTAATGTAATTACATAATAATTAACTATGTAATTACATGGTCATTACCATGCAATTACATAGTAATAATCCATGTGGCTGCCATAGGAAACCATTCAGAGAAAAATAATAATAAGAAGAAAATTGACTAACACAATATGTGCCTTCGCAGCTTCGCTGCTTGGCCCCTAATAAGGCATGTGAATGTGGAGCAGTAGGCAACCATGAGCAACACTTCGGTAGCATTGGCGACATAAGTGTGACGTGATTCAATACCATCCATAACTGCCTGCTATCTCATTCATCACATTGGTGTCAGAAGTGGGATATTGTAGTGTATGTCCACTATTGTGGGTGGAACAATGGCATATTGACACACATTCATTGAATAATTGATTATAAAATTAATCGGCAAATACTTTAATAATAATATCGATAATTGCCAGAGAAATTAATTATCGGTATTATTGGTCAGAAATGTTTGTCGTTGGTCCATGTCAATGTTATATTAATTAATATTCATTAATATTAATTGTGAATTATGAAAATACTAAACATTAAATGGACATAACAAAAGAAACAAATATGAATTGGATATTAATATGAATTAATATGAATTGGATATTAATATGAATTAACATGAACTAGATATTAATATGAATTAATATGAAATTGATATTAATATGAATTAATATGAGTATGAATTCACGTGTTTTTTTTTTACTTACATCCTCCAGTTTCTGACGCTGCTCCTGCTGTTGCTGGAGTCGTTTGTGTCGTTCTGCCAGCAACTGCTGTTTGTAGCGTTCCTGCTCAGCGAGCTGCTGTCTGTGCTGCTGGAGAGCCTTAGAGGAACACAGACAGAGTGATCAGCCTTAGAGGAACACAGACAGAGTGATCAGCCTTAGAGGAACACAGACAGAGTGATCAGCCTTAGAGGAACAGACATACAGTGATCAGCCTTAGAGGAACACAGACATACAGTGATCAGCCTTAGAGGAACACAGACAAAGTGATCAGTCTTAAAGGAACACAGACATAGAGTGATCAGCCTTAGAGGAACACAGACAGAGTAATCAGCCTTAAGGTCCATTCATACCCTACTTGTGGCCGATTAAGTACGTAATCTGTCCGTACGCTCTATGTGATGTCATCTTTATACCTCTGCGGGTCTAAAGTGTACATTAACAACATGTCCTCTAGGAGGCAAAAAGTAAATAATTGTGTTGATACTTTTGTTGTGGACATGCACATATTCTTCATTTCACAGCATCCTGACATCCCAGAGCCTCATGCATCATAAATTTACGGCTAATTACGCACCAACTTTGCAAGTCTTTCCTCGTATTCTTGTGTCATTTCCTGACTCTGTAGACATTATGTACAAAAAAAAATCCTCAATATTGCCCCCTATCTTTTCTCGTAGTATTGCTCCGTATTCATTCATTCATCCATAATCGTAAGCTCCTCAGATCCGAGTCAAAATACATACAAAATCAACGGAGGGAAGGTGTGAATCACTACACGCGTATCCGTATCTGTAGTTTACGTGAGGTATGAATAGGTCTTTAGAGGAACACAGCATACATGATGTATAAGGATAGAACCGGGGATAGAGGGCATCTCAGCTCGCCAATAACCGTGGACTGCATCAAACAGAAATCCAATAAGTCCCCGTTTCACAGACTGCGCCAACGTAATGTGCTTTTAACAGGCCTTTTAGACACCTGCAGCACATAGCCTTTTACAGCTTTCTTTTCTTTTATTGAAAGGCTGGCTGCCTCATAGACTAGTGAAAAAGAAAAATATATATATTTTTTCTAGAAACAACCACAAGAGAGCTGCAATAGAGTCTCTATGAGTCAAGGAGTCTCTGGCATGTAGATGATGTTGAAGGTTGTGTTGAAAAAAAATCCCATACAATCACAGAAGATCCATTTTCAAAGATAACTGATTTGGGAACAAAAAAAAGACCAGATTGGGAATTTGAAGTTCCAAGCTATTATCCTAGGGCAAGAAAATTCTTAATTTAAGCTTCCGATTACTAGTCCACCCAAGCATGAATTATCCTTAAATGTACATGATATATGCTACACGGGACTTGCGCATCACTTCTGGCCCATGGTTTAAAATCCACCGGGAAGGCGTTAGTCCTTCGCCGACATCGGCGAAAAGCGTCATTAGCCTGGCTGGACAGGCTAATTATCCTACATTTACTTCACAATTGCTGTCAAGATTGCCGACGCATTTGCGAATACCACTTGGCCCAGATAGCTAACTGGCTACATTGGCACTGGGCCGTCACGCCCGCTGTCACGGCCGCTCGATTGATCACTCCACCTACCTGTTGCTGTCGCTGCTGGACGCCGGCTGGGACAGCGTCCCCCCGGGAGCCCTCGCGTCCCTCCGTCTGCAGGCGCAGAAACTCCCGACGCAGTGTCCACTCGCCGGGAACGTTCACGATGGAGCTGACAGACACACACACACACACACACAGATGGTGAAGAGTAGAAGTGGATGCTAAGTGGTGAAAAAGACGCTGTGTGTGTGTGTGTGTGTGTGTGTCTCTGCTTCTGTCTGTCTGTCACACACAGCCCAGTTGCATACAGACACACACAATCACAGACACACACAGACAGACACACACACACACAGCCATAATCAGACACACAGAAAGAGAAAGAGAGACACACAGAGACATAGATACATACAGACACACACAGGCATACACAGACAACACACAATGACACATCTAGAAATAGACAGATATCTATCTGTCACAAACACCCGCGCTCACACACAGACACACACACACACACACCACCACACCACGAGAGACACCTACTTGCGCACAGACACCTAAACACACACAAAACCCATTGACACAATGTTTTCAATGCCATCTGGGGTTGGCGATGGTCGAGGGAAATGGGCATATGTTGAGCACAGACACATATGGGCAAACACACATCATCAGCAACATTTAGCATGCCACGAGCAGATTATAATGTTACACCACGAGAGCTGTCTATTTCCCGTGCAACTTGAGTTTTCAATAGATTATAAAATCAATCGACAACAAATCCCCATCATCATTATTGTCTGCAGTTTTGGGCCGCAAGTTCCACCTATTGGTCCATTCAAATTTGTTGTCATTTAATATTTTCTGTAAATATTACATAGATAATATACATGAATAGACATATACGTTTATACGTACATTCATGTTGTTTATAGACATAAACAACATGAATACCATCAAGGTATTACGGTGTAATTAATTTGTGTAACAATAATTGACTTATTGTACTTTGTTCAAGAATAACAAAATTTGAGTATATTCTGTAATTTTTGCCTGATTAAGAAAAAAAAAATCAAACAGATTAGTTAATTAATTGTTTCAATAATCGGCAACTATTCAACGATTAAAATAATAGTTGAAAAGTTGCATAATTGGACAGCCCTACTTTTAGAATAAATGTCTAATAAAGGGGCAGTGATTCACATAGCAACTGAGCTACAGCCTCTGCAATGCATATGATGTTGTAAATATTTCATAAGAAATAGAAAAAGGAGAATACACACATCATCAAAAGAAGACAAAATGAAAAGGTTATGAAAAACACCTCAGCACACACACAATCAACAGCTCACAATTGCAGCGTACGTTGACCGCAAATCTCGAGTACAAGCACTGACTGGTTGTTACTCTACATCCCCAGTTGGGAGTAACGTAAGCCTAGAAAAAGATGAAATGAAATTAGCTGATACCTGTGTGTGTTACAATCATTTATTTTACGGAGCACATCCTTTTTTTTTTTTTACCATGTTGGGGATTTGATGCCATTCTGGGATCTTCAGGCAATCTCTCTCTCTCCAATAACTTACAGACTGACTCTGTTATGTAAGTGCTCATTCTGATCTAGCAACTCTGCAATGCCTGTCATTTTATAAATATTTCGTAGGAAATACAAAACCAGAGTAGAAACGTCATCTAAGCAAACGGCCAGCAGAGTACGCAACAAAGTCCGGATGTCAGCAGCGCCTACGCCGCCGCACGCACCATCGGCACGCCACGCCGGAACCGCAAGCTCCAAACGACACAACACAGTCAGTGGAGTTCGCTCAGTTACCTGGGCTCGCCTTCCTCCTCCGGTACCTCATCATCCTCTTCTTCACTCCCACTGTACTCGTACTCGGGACCCTCTGTGGAGAGTGGGAGATAGAGGGGGAGACGGAGAGACAGGGGGAGAGAGAGAGAGAGAGAGAAAGAGAGAGAGAGAGAGAGAGAGAGAGAGAGAGAGAGAGAGAGAGAGAGAGAGAAGACACAAGAAATGCATAGATTAGATATGCCCAGAGTGCACGAGATGAGATAGAATGGGCATGGGAGAGAAAGAGGAAGATGAAGAGAAAGAGAGAGAGCGATAAAGGAGGAATTTAGAGAGAGAGACAGAGATAGACAGGACGAGAGAGAGTGATGAAGAGGGATAGATAGCTAGAGAGAGGTAGAGAGAGAGACAGCAAGACAGAGAGAGAGCGAGAAGAGAGAAATGGAGGGAGACTCCTAATGCACTCTTATATTATTCATCGACAGGGTGCTGCTATTCCGCTCAGCCCTTGTCGACGCAAGTGATTCCAGTACCGAGATGTTGACGAAGCCCACAAACAATCATCAATAGATGGACCGGCCCAGGCATCACTTCTCCTAAGTCCAAACCTGAGGATGACTCACAACGAACATCTCTCAGAATCATGTGTTACTACATATACAGGCTGACTAATCAAATTATTCGAATCGACACGTGGGCGGAGTTTGGTATGGGCAACGTGAGACGTGGGCGGAGTTCGGTTGTCACGCCTCCACGCCGCTTGTCCCACCTACTACGCTGCGACTGGATAACATGATTTGATTGACACTTTTTTTTGACACGTTTGTTGACCCTGGTTTTACCAGACCCAATGATCGTTCTAATCACGTGTGATGCGTGGACAATTCGTTGGTTCTGGCTCGCCAGGCTAACAAGACTGTATATGTGCCGGGTGCTATGCCACAGAGCCAGCACTAAAGCAGGCATCAGAATGATAAGGAAACAATGGGCATGATGTGGAGTGCACGTCCGAGGTAGCACATTGGAACACACTGATACCATGTCCTCATATCAGAACTTTATATGACGACTTTAATGTCGTCTGGTGCATGGAGATGCAGGAAGATGCAGAACACACAAACGCAACACAGCTGCCCTGACAGCTCACGGGTCTCATAACAGTCAAGCGCTCCAGGAGGGACAGCCGCCTATAACACGACTTGTGCGGCTAATTATCCCCAGTTAGTTTTATACCCGGACATCCAGACGCTGCGACATCAATCAAGCTTTCATCTGGATCGTCTACCGCTGCTGGTGCTGTGGGTCTGTCCAGAGCCACAGAAGGCTAAGCTAATGATGCATAGAAATAAAAAAAGCCTTAGGAATTGGATAGGACCGGAACAGTGATTTCAGGAACTAAGTTAATTTGATTTTATACTTTTTTCCAGTCATTAGTGATCTAACACATAATTACCAAAAAACATACTTTTTATTTACTTTGTTTCATAATACTCCTCATTTACTTTACTGAGTTTAATGCTAAAATAATCAATTTACATTGAATTTATATGAAGTTAGGTTTAACTTAGAACTAATAATATACACACACATGGGATTTGAATTTGGATAAAGTATACACTTGGTGAACACACAATAATAATAATAATAATAATAATAATGTTGTTGCTGTTTTTAATATATAGCAAATAAGGTGTTGCAGTCACAGGTGAATTATCAGCAATACTCAGCATTCTGAGCAAAATGAAAGAAGAAGAAGAAAAAAAGACAACTCTAAACGGTGCCCTCAGCCGTGACGTACTGCGCGTCACTTCCTCTCCGCGCCTCGTGCCTCAGAGGACGCCGTTTGCCTGCGAGCCTCGCGCTACATCTGGCACAGGCGCCGCCACAGCTTCCCCCGGCGACGACGCTCCACATTTTCTCTTGCTCGTAACATTTCCCTCGTATCCTCCCAAGATATGTACGGGGTGGAGCGTTGTGCGGTAGAGGGGGAGACAGGGTGTGTGTGTGTGTGTGTGAGAGAGAGAGAGAGAGAGAGAGAGAGAGAGAGGCAGTGCATAGTGTGGCGTGGGAAATTGCGTCATTGTGCGCAACCCACGGCAGCTCCGCATTCAGCCCTGCGTTACGAGAAGGGAGAGAATATGTAAATAAGGCAACTCCTAAACAGGGAAACAGGCCGTCTGAGTTAGCACACAGCTGTTTCGGACACGAGGGCCAGCGTGGTAAACCGACCTGTATGTGAGCAGCCGCGTGTGTCGCAAAACATATGCCGTGGCATTCAGCTTTCCCTAAACACACAAGTGACCACCTAATAAGTTCCACTCTCTAGCATTGTAGAGTGAATGTAAAATCACAAACTGTGTTGGGACAGTTCACTTGGCCCTCATTCATTCATCATTCATAGGTCATAATTTTGAACATGAACAGGCGGTTCTTTAAAATTAACTTTTTATTTATTTTTTTGTTCTTTTTTTTTCAGCTATAATTATAATATAATATAAGACGAGCAGCGAGTTTGTAATATTTTTTATTTAATTTTATTTTTGCTAATATTGCTAATATTTAATATCTGGCATGAACAAAATCTGGACGAAGTAAGAGCGCCGTTAAACAAAAAGAGTGTGTTTAGAAAATCACGTTCATTGACCAAAATGAGTGTCTCTTTCACGTTCGTCCACAATTTGAGCAATTTCTTTGAACGCGTTCACGTGCAGCACTGATCCAAAAATGAAGTTTGAAAATATGAAGGTTCTGGCAATTTTCTTTTCAATCACTTAGTTGTACAATTATCACATTGATTAACTTCTGTTTGCTAAAACCAGCGAAAACCAGGGGCTGGCCCAGAGGCGTTGCAGTTAAAGACACTGCCATGAAGCATCCCCTACCTATTGTTGTTGCTGTGGCTTAAGACCACATAGCATGCCGCACTGGGAGATTCCCCTCACGGTCAAACGCTGCATGTTCGCTAGTCACCGCTCTCTTGTATTCACTATAACGATGTAAATAAACTTTAAAAAGTGTGTGTAGTGTGTGTAGACAATGGACACTGCATGCACTAAATGGACGGCATGTTATCATAAGGGAAATAAAATAATCATAACAGGCGGGCACATTTATGTCATCATTTATTTCAAGCTATATGTAGTCCGCTCGATGGCGGCGTGCAAAGTTGGTAGGCTTTTGTGCAATGTGCCGTCATTTCTGGTAAGGGCAAAACGGAGGTGTTTGATTTCAAACAGTACTGAAATGCGTCAGACTGCACTAAGGGGTGCTCTACACCGAAATGTAGAGCACTACAGTGGATTGCGCACAAGTGGGGCACTGCCTAATGTGCGACACTTAAGCAGTATATGTGCCGGGTTAGTTTAGGCTTTGCGCCTAAACTAATGAATGTCAGGGAAACTATAGTAATAGCAAACTATGGTATTGTGTTTAACATTAAGTATACTACATTTCCATGTCCCCTATAAGACAACTGACTGACCCTCATTAGGAAGTTGCAAAAAAGGTCCTACATTAGGGCAATCCACCCTATATATTGGGGCACAGACACAAGTGTGCCATACGTGGATAAAATGAAAGTAACGTTGTCACCGACATCACAGGTAGTGTCAGGGACGTTTTCCGACGTTCCAATTTGGTACCTTGCTCCAGGACATGACTACACAAACTGACAGTTTGCTGCCTGAGCCCCGGGGGAGAGATGAACAAAGCTAATCCACACTACCTCCAGAGGCACCGGGACCGAGCAGGCATTATACATGCCTTGTTTCACTGGCCCGACCACAGAGGCCACAAGTCAAGGGCCGTTAGTTTTTTACTATCAACAGGTGTGGATGACAGCGTCTCTCTGCTGCCCCCGAAGAGATGCCCCCTGCAGCTGTAAAAATAATGAAAACTTAGACAATGTGTTCCGTGAGCGCACACCTCTGCCTACTCGGCCCCCAAGCCTCAGAAGGCGGTGCGGATTATAGAACTCATAAACCCAACTCAGCTCCCAGCAATGTGGCACTAGACATTACAGATTTCTAATCCTTCATTAGCAGTGATGAGCCCTCTGGTTAGCCTGGCGAGCCAAACCAACGAATCGCCAGCATATTGCACACGATTAGAGCAATCATTGGGTCTGGTAAAACCAGGGTTGAAAAACGTGCCAAAAAAAATGTCAATCAAATCGTGTTATCCAGTCGCAGCTCAGTAGGTGGGACAAGCGGAGTCGAGGTGTGACAATCATACTGCGCCCACGTCTTGATTCAAGTAATTTGATTGGTCAGCCTGTATATGGGTGGCGTCTACCTGATTTGCCCAGACCCAATGTACCGTCTAGCGGCGTGCGATGCGTGAGTCGTTGGTTCTGGCTCACCAGGCTCATCAAAGAGCAATTCATGAATAGTAATATTATGGACATTTTACTAGCATCATAAATAGCCTCAAAGCAATACAACAAAAATGCCTGACTTTTTACAAGTGATAAGTAATTCATGAAACTATAACTGGTTCATTTGTAGGTGTGCCATTGTTCCGTCTGCACCACGTGCTAAACCAGTGTCTGGGATACTGATATCAAGATGGCTATGTAAATGTCATGTTCCCATTTGTTTAGACAGCAACAGATCCAAGAAGTGGAAAAAAGGAACCAGGCACACATTGATGTCAACGGTACAGACCACTTCAGTACAAATAAAGAAATGAAAAGATTGTATATTGCGCATGAATACATTGCCCCATGTTAACGACAGACCAGGCTCTTCTGACTGGTGCGAGTGCGTCGGCTCACGTAATTTTATTTCATTTTGCGGTCCGCGCAGACTTACGAGTCGGCATGAAAGCCACGGGCGCGTGAAAATAACTTGCGCGCACACGCGTGCATGGCACCGACCGCGCGCTCCGGCTAACGCGCGGGTCATTAGGGTGTTTTTATACGCTCTTTCCAGATTAGAACCAGATGGCAACGCCGCTTCCTCCTTCCTTCCCTTTCTCTGTAGCGCTCCCGTCTGCTCCGTGCGCGGCCCTCAGATTTTTCCACTGATCTCTCAGTCTCTCGTCCAACGCTCTCGCTTCAGTCAGCAGGGGTTTATTCCCTAGGCAAATATTTTTTTTAAATCCAACTGTAGCCATTCATGGAAAGGCAGAAGTTGAGGACAACATATAAAAGAGGTTAAGTGTTTTATTGTTTTTCTTCTTTTTGCATTCATGAGTAAAATGTCATGTCAAGCAAGCTGCCCCACAGATAACATGGCATTTTGAAAGACAAGATTCACCAAGACTTGGAATCTTGTTTTTTTATTCTGTGTCCCAAAACTCATCGGCGCCCTTCTCTACCGATACGTTTCTGTCTTACTCTCACGGGGTGAGCTAAGCCTGTATGTGCCCAGCCTTTGGATCTGTTGGCTGTTTCAAATATGGCTCGTTACAATTGAAAGTGCATTAAAAGGCGTCAGTCTATTTCCAACACATTTTAGATTTTGTACTTTCACTTGAGTGAATATTATAATTCAGTACTTTGTAATCTTCGTCAAGTTGTTTCTTTACAAACATATTTAACTTATACAAGTACTGAGTAGTTTTACCATCTCCACTCATAGAAAATAAATAGATAATGCATAGAATAAATAAAATAACTCTTCAAACTAACATCACTTCCACCGATAATGGCATAATCAAAAGCTGATCTTAGGCTCTACGGTCATATACATGCTCAGAACAACCAAACTCTGCCTTGAGGGATTAGTGGAAGGTAAAAGAAACAGAGGCAGACAACCCAAATGACAAGATCTATGAATGCTTAGCGACCACGATGACCACATTCCGCTACAAGCGGGAGGTAGTGAACAATGAAGCTACTAAGGGAGTGCTTTTAAAAAGTAACTTCGGCAACGCTGCTAGCGGCTGACATGGTACGCACCCCATGCCGTGATGCACGCATGCTAGCCACCTGCAGCCCGCGCGAGGCAACAACAACACAAGCAATACAAAAAACAACAACAGAAACAATACAAAATAAACAAACAACTGCAGCTAATCTCACCATGTGTTTATAAGTCAGAGCATCCCAACACATAACACATGCTCGCCGTGAATTGGAGACTTGTGTTGACCTGATATGAAAATGATTCCGTCTGCACAGCATAGCACGTTTGCCTGTGTTTATGTGACTGTGTGTGTCTGTGTGTGTCTGTCTGTGTGTGTCTGTGTGTGTCTGTGCAACTCCCCTCCTCTAGGGAACACAGCAGTAGGAAGCATTTAGTAAAGTTACTTTATTTTTTTGGCTGAATTCTGCTTTCACTCTCGCCCACCGGTGTCTCTGAAAGCAGTGTTTCCCACAGACATAGCAGGGGCAAGGAAAGCCACGCCATTGTATGTGTGGGCTGCCAAAGCTTTATATTAGACCCACTTGGCAACTTACTCCATATTTTTAACAGCCTTCTTTGTCACCCAAACCGCTAGAGATCTTTATTCCCTGTTCGTTTTAGGTCCCCACTGGCCAGGCCCAAAAACAGAAAACAGCCCTCGCAACTTTGTGCCAGGGCTGTTTCGTCGTCAGCATAGAGATAAGTCAGATAGATGGGAGCATTGTCAGATTGATTTTCACCTGAACAAGAAGTAGTAGACCTACTAGTAGTCTCAGTGTCATTCACCTGAACAAGAAGTAGTAGACCTACTAGTAGTCTCAGTGTCTTTCACCTGAACAAGAAGTAGTAGACCTACTAGACGAAAACAAAAACGTAATAAAAGTGCTGCTTAAAAAAATAATTTTCTCTCGTAGACATAGAAAATCAACACTGGAATGTTTTCAAGTTGTATTTAAGAGTACTCTAAAAGTAACAATACATTGTTTTCAATAACAGGTTGATTGTTTTCAAGTTTTATATAAGAGCAGCCTAAAGCCATATGGTGTTGTGATGTGTTTACACTGTAGTAATGAGATTACATTACAAATGTGTAACTTGTAACTGTAAGAGATTACTTTTGGTGGCGGGGCCATCTCACCTTTTTCTCTCTTCTTGCGCGTGCGGTCCAGGTGATCCTTCAGCATGATGCGCACCTGCCGCTCGTTGGGCAGGTCCTTGACGAAGGCGTGTCGGAGCAGAGCCTCGGCACTGGGTCTCAGCTGCTGGTTCTTTACCAGGCACCGGTCCACGAACGACAGGAAACGCTTCGACCTGTCGGCACATCCAACACTTCCTCAGCGTGGGCTTCCAACTAAGCTACTGTTAGTTTCTAATGTGAGATATTAGCCTTCAATTTCCTAATGTGGGACAGTGAGTTGCCTAATGTAGGAATGTAGTGTTGACCAATTGACCTTAATGTTACTATACTTTGCTTTTATCATAGTTTCAGAGAGCCCGAGTCACTGGAGCTTTGGTGTCCTACATTAGGCAGTGTCCCACATTGGGGCATTCCACCCTACACATTGGATTGCTTCCCAAACATCAGAACATCGTACCCTTTCTCCAATTACCAGACTGTATGTACTGTATAGCATTAGGGTCCTTTATTCAGGAAGTGGTTATAGACCAGACCATAGGTCGAGCAGTGCCACAGGTTCTAATCTCTGGCTTTTCCCCAACTCTTCATCCCAGTTTTCGATTTAATCCTGTCACTGTCTCTCTCAATAAAGAATGACAAATTCCGCTTGCGTGGTTTTTTAGAATATCAATTTCCGAAATACAATATTTTTATATTTATGCAGCACAGAAACGCAGAGTCGTGTGTTCACTTCCCCTCACCGACAGCACGTCCTTTGACATCTTAGTTGGTCCTCAGGCTGCTAACTGAATAGACGAGTTCGGGGAGGTACTTCGATGTGTTTTTGGCAATTTTTCAACATTTCTATTCGGGGGGAACACACACCTACAGGGTTATTTAAAACGGATGGGGGTAACTTGCGGGGTGCTATTCAACACCCAAATGCTCTCGTGCGAATCTGTGACCCAC
>OMKY01080201.1:2753-22346 GCA_900302395.1 Bregmaceros cantori | reverse complement strand
ACACAACACAGACTCACACACACCCCTTCACCCCATGTCTACACAACACAGACTCACACCCCTTCACCCCATGTCTACACAACACAGACTCACACACACCCCTTCACCCCATGTCTACACAACACACACTCACACACACCCCCCCCCCCCCTCTCTCCCCACCAGACACACACACACACACCCCTTCACCCCATGTCTACACAACACAGACTCTCACACACACACCCAACCACTCACACACACACCCAACCACTCACACACACACCCGACCCCACACACACACCCAACCACTCACACACACACACCCGACCCACACACACACACTCAACTACTCACACACACTCCCGACCCACACACACAACCACACACACACCCAACCACTCACACACAGCCAACCACTCACACGCACACCCAACCACTCACACACACTCCCGACCCACACACACGCACACCCAACCACTCACACACACCCAACCACTCACACATACACCCAACCACTCACACACACACCCGACCCACACACACATCCAAACACTCACTCACACGCCACTAGAGGTTTCTTACTTGAGTAATAGTAAAATACATTAGTAAAAAAACAACTCCAGTAAGACTACAAAGTACTGATCCAAATATCTACTTGAGTAAAGTAAAGGCTGAGAAATGTACTCAAAGAGTATTTTTGATAGTAAAAAGTACAGGCTATAAAATGTACTCAAAGGTATTTTTGAAAGTATGAAGTACAAAGTATTAAAAAATTAAATTGTATGTTAGTTTGTCAATGTTATTGTTTGAATACATTACTAACAACCTAGCCTAATTTAGCTTATATCTCGGGATCAAATGAAAACCACTTATTAACTTAATAACTGGGACTGTACTCGGTGCATCAGCACCCCCTACTGACTCATGTTATTCATCTTATCCTACCCTGTCAGTGCGCAAAAAAGAGAGAAAGACTAACAAGCCTGTTTTGGTAAAAGTAAGGATTTGATTTACAGATATCTTTGTTAAAAATGTACTCAGTACAACTAAAAAGAAATCACAGAAAAAAGTACTTCTAAAAGTACAGATACTTGAAAACTTTAGTAATCAAGTAAAGTACTTAAGTATTTGTACTTTGTTACTTGCCATCTCTGCAAGCCATACACACACCCAACGTTAAAGCTATGTGCGTTGCGCGCACCAAATTCAGCAGATATTCACTTCGCTTCGCTCTGCTTCACTTCACAGGCTTCCATACACACACTGGAAGTATGTTTCCGCAACGAGTTGAACACATTCCATGTTCAGCATGTGACCTACCCGTGAAATACAGGGGGCTGGCATTTTGTCCCGCCGGGATAAAACACACTTCCAGTGCCTTATTGTTGCCTATGCCAACTCTGGTACTGGACCGAGGTCCGAGCACACAAAACAGACAAAATGCACGTCAGTTCAAAATCCGACCACTAGGTGTCGCTCTGTGACCAGTTACACATCACACCACTCGTTCCGTTTTGTATAAATATTGATTCAATACAGTCAAAATCCGACTTAAAGTTACTCACCAGTGGTCACATGTTCTTCTGGACCAATAGGCTGCTTCTACTAGTTATTCCAAAAGGAATGAGAAAATGGAACGAGTTGCACTGATTATTAAATCATGCGTTTGTGGGTCACAGATCCGCACGGGAGCATTTGGGTGAGGAATAGCACACCACAAGTTACCACAATCCGTTTTAAATAACAGGTAGGTGTGTGTTACCACAGAATAGACATGTTGTAAAATAGTCAAAAACATGTCTAAACAAATGGCACCGGACCGGACGTGACGTTCAGACACCGGAAGTACCCCCGAACTCGTCTATAGAGATTGTTCTTTCTCTAGTATTTGTTTGTGTTAACCTGCTCAATGCCCTCACCATTTACCAGAGATGGGCAGTAACGCATTACATTTACTCCGTTCCAATTTTTGTGTGTACCTTTTTAGTTATGGAGTATATTTTTAACAAGTTACTTTCTACTTTTACTCCAGTAAATTTGAGGTGGAAAAAACTACTTTTGTACTGAGATGCCAGCAATTCGGGTGCTTTCTCTCCCTCTCGGGCATTCGCTCGGTCTCTCTCTTTCTCGGGCTCTCTCTCTTTCGCCCTCTATCTCTCCGTATCCTTTGAAAAGATAATCTTTTTTTACTGAAAGTTACTCAGTACTTTCGCTACTTAAGTTACTTTTCTTTAGAACATTTTTTAACTTTTACTTGAGTAACTATTTGGATGATTACTTTTTACTTTTTCTTGAGGTAACAATACTTTTACCTAAGTAATTTTTATGGCTACTCTGCCCATATATGCCATTTAGTTACACAGACAATGGATGCTCAATTTATTCAATAAATGTAAGTACTAACGTAATTTCTGGCAGGACATGTTAAGAAGCTTGCTGCCCTCTCTTCATTCATTCCTAATTGATCCAGGTGTATCCACTCAGCTGATAAACTTGCTCCCCTAGAGATTGGCCGGACAGCTTCGGCACGGCCTATAAATTCTACCCGTTCCCAAACCATGTACTGCTTTGTTTTGCTACCCACCACCTTCCCCTGCCCCACCACCAAGATGGAAAAAGTGTCGTGTATGAGGTGACATGTTCTCTTGGCACATCGCTTGGCTCTGCTCATGGGGGGGTTAGCTATCTCACCCTGCGTGCTAAGGACGCGGGAGTCCATAGCACCAACGAACTGGCCAAATGTATGGCGGATCGGGATGACTGGAGGCTACGATGGAAGGCTCGTCTGAGGACGACCTAGAGAGAGAGAGAGCTGCTGCCCCTTGAATTAATGCTTTTCCATGGTACTCATGTTTTGTGTTATCTTTGGGGGAAAAGCTAAATATAAAAAAGCCTTGTTGAACATTCCCTGCAACAATCTGCTAAGCATGTAAACACATGAAGCACGCATAGCTCAGCTTTTTATTTAAAACAAAATGGAATCAAGCTGATAAATATTCACACTCTGCCAAAAACACAGAGGATGAAAAAGAAACAGTCTCCGAAGACACCCTAATACAAAGTAGAAAAAAACAAAACAAAAGAAAAAACGCTCCAATGGAAGCAATAATAAAAAAACACTTCTGTATCACAAGCATACAAAACAATTTAGTCCTTTCTTTTTTAGCAAACCAGTCTGTTTCTCATCCCTGTGTCCAAATGACCAATGGGCGTGTTTAAAGGGCCATTTCTTTATTCAAACATTCATACAAATGGTTGTCAGGCCATAGCATAAGACCCAACATGTCCTAAACCAGGGCTCACCGCTAGAGTCCGAGATCTACTTTTCAAATGACCAAGTGGGTGAGATCCAGTCTTTGGTTCAAACGGCTCATGATGTAAAGTGTAACATAATAATGACCCAATAATTTAAAATATCACACAAATAAGAAACCGCCATGTCTGCTGTAGTGAAAAGACAGAAAGACAGCAACATACCAGTTTGGTTCATGGATTGTAAAGTGCATTCGGATTATCGTGCAACAGGAGGTGCCAGCTAACACGTTACTTTGATCACTGATCAGCACAGATGGCAAAATTACCTTACTTGAGGAAGAGTAAAAATACATTGTAAAAAAAGAATACATTTGTAAAAAAAAAAACAGCAAAAATGGTGTGCGGCCAGACCAATGCAACATTTGGTGTGAGCGGTTGCAGAAGTATAATCCGGCCGTAAGACTACAAAGTACTGATCCAAATATCTACTCAAGTAAAATAAAAAGTACAGGCTGAGAAATGTACTCAAAAGGTATTTTGGAAAGTAAAAACTCAAAAATGTACATGCTCTAAAATGTACTCAAAAGTACAAAGTACAATACCTAAATTTGCCTTCACACTTTATAGGCTATATTTTTTGAGGGGCACACCCAGAGACTAAATAAAAACTACTTATTAACTGCTACTGTACTCAGTGCATTACCGACTACCGCCCCCTACTGACTCATTCACGCTATACATGTAGTCCTACCACGTCCTTGCAGAAAAAAGAAAAGAAAAAAGTAACAATCCTGTTTTGGTAAAAGTAAGGAGTAGAAGTACTGATATTTTTGTTAAAAATCTACTGAGTAGAAGTACAAAGTACTCACAGAAAAAAGTACTTCTAAAAGCACAGATTCTTGAAAATTCTACTCAAGTACAGCACTTAAGTAGTTGTACTTCGTTACTTGCCATCTCTGCTGATTAGATGCTGACCAAGGATGCTAATAATACACGTAATATTTGAGCAAATATGCTAGTCAAGTTCTACACACAGTTGCTGTGTTTCATATGGTACACTTGCACACAGTGCACCAAAATATAGTGAACTACATTTTAGTGCACTTACTTCTTCAACGCACTCTATCCTGGTTTAGTTGTGACTAGTGTTGCAACGATACCATTTTTTGGCTCCCATACCGAATACCTACTTACATTATGCAGTATTTGGGTGAATAACAATAATAATCTCATTAACCTTGTCTGCAATGGACAGCAGGCGGACACCGGCTGGTCTTATTGTATGCCTTGGGCTACGTGACGCGTCATTTCATTAGCTAACCCCAAAAAGGGATTGGTCCTAAAGACGTTGGTAGTGTTGGAACAGGGAAGTGAGCTAGGGAGTCTCTGATGCTGATGCCGTGGAGGGATGATGGGGGTCCGACTCTGTAACTGCCTGTACCAAACTGCCTGAGCTGTCCTGAAGTATCCTGAATAAATGCTGGTGAATACATCCACACCGTCTGATCATTGGAGAACCTGGTAAGATGACCTTTTTGATGATTTGGGTAAATGATCCGATGTGTATTGGTTGGGTAAACATGACCAATATCTTGCGGTTCTAGCAACCACACTACGCTCTGGTGACGGCACCAGAGTGTGATGGCAGCAGCCCCGCTTCACGCTACAGCAATATCCTTCACTTCACGCTACAGCAGTATCCTTCACTTCACGCTACAGCAGTATTCTTCACTTCACATTACAGCAGTATCCTTCACTTCACGCTACAGCGTGAAGTGGACGTATCCGCTTATGTGCCATAGTTCCGCCTTTCTCTTAAAACAGGTGGAGCAAATTATTGTATAGACGATATGCTTATCGCCCATTTCTAGGTATCGGTGAGTACCTATTTGATGGCACTCGCCGATACCACCATTTTAGTGCCGATTCTGGCCCCGCCCGATAGAGGTGCACCGATCCGATCCTCAGATTGGTGATTGGGTGCCGATCAGACTTTTTTTCCAAGGATTGGTATTCGTGATTTTGTCCCAATCAGGATCGGCAAATGAGTTGGGGAGCCAAATGACTGTTTATTTATTTTGACTATTATTGAAATTGACAATTGTCAATTGTCTGCATCGGGACTCGGTATCGGGGATCGGAAGCGGAGATCGGCCGATCGTTCAAATCAAAGGATCGGGTTCGGATTGGGAGCAAAAAAAAACGTGATCGTGCACCCCTACTGCCCGATACTGGTATGGGTGCAACATTAGGCCCGTTGCGCTACTAAATTGCCGCCATGCCGCCAGTGAGCGGACAACATACATACAGCCTACAACACGTCAGCGGATATGATCCAGCACTTTCAGAGCACTGAAACGTAGCGAAACATGGCGCACAAGTTCACCATTTGAGACACAGTGAGTGTAATATGCTAACCTGCGCACAGAATGATATGCACATAAAGGTGGCGCAAGTCAAGTTCTGCGCATAGAATAATATGCTAGCAGAGTTTCTGCTCAGAATGTAGCATGGCCAAGGTCAGGTGTACAGCGCAATTATGTCACATGTACATGTGAGCAGAGATGGCAAGTAACAAAGTACAAATACTTAAGTACTGTACTTGAGTAGAGTACTTTTTACTTCTACTCAGTAGATTTTTAACAAAAATACTTTTCCCAAAACAGGGTCGTTACTTCTTTCTTAATTTTTCTGCAACGACATGGTAGGACTACATGTATAGCGTGAATTAGTCAATAGGGCGGGGGGGGTACTCGGTAATGCACTCAGTAAAGTAGCAGTTAATACGTTGTTTTCATTTATTCTCTGGGTGTGACGCTCAAAGAAAATATTGCCAGTAAAGGGTTTGTACTTTGTACTTTCAAAAATACTTTTTGAGTACATTTCTCAGCCTATACTTTTTACTTTACTCAAGTAGATATTTGGATCGGTACTTTGTAGTCCTACTCAAGTTGTTTTTTTTTGCTAATGTATTTCACTTTTACTCAAGTAAGAAATCTGGGTACTTTTTCCATCTCTGCATGTGAGTTAGCTATCTAGAACATTAATATGTTTCAAGTTACAACAACATTTATAGATGAGTGCACCTCTCACCTCTTGCTTTCTGTCTAATCACAACGCGGAGCGTATAGGATGGAAAGGTGAGGTCTGTCGAACGGATGGATGGATTTGCCTCCAATTCGGTGTGTTAATGATCTAGGGTAGGTTCATGAACTGATTCTATTATATTATACACTTTTGTGCAGGGCTTGAAAACGAAATTATTTTTAAAATGTTCCGTTCCGAACAGTTCAGGCACGTTTTCGTTCTCAGAACTGTTCCGCCACCAAAATATTGGGCCTGAACAGATTCGGAACACAAACACTTTGTTTGTTCTTAAAGTTCATTTTATTGTGCATTGTTACGTTTAAATATAGTTTATACAAAATATATTTGGTGGCTTTCAAACTTCATTGCAACTGTATTAACACAATTACATTCGCTTCCTCGTCTGTCCACAAGATGGAGCCCCAGATGCATGGGGCTTGATGACTGACAGTGAAAGTTGGATGGATGCACTACCGGAAATAGTCTCCCAGACAAAGGATATGTTAAAATTAGGGCTGCAACTAACGATTATTTTGATAATTGATTAAGCAGTCATTTTTACTGGCGATTAATCGATTAATTGGTTAATTTTTCCTTTAAAATCTGAACTATTTATTAGCATCAATTATGATTAAGAAATATTATTAAAAGTTTGCAATATTAATGTTAAAAACGTTCTGTTAGCCTTCTCATACAGGCTAAATTATAACATATTGGGCTTTCACACAAGCTTACGTGTTGTCTTTAATGTATTGGGGCCTTGACACTGGAAAAATTGCATTGAGAACAACATATATTCAACACGTTTGAGCAAAGAATACGCCAAACCATGAAACAATTAATCTCTGCCGATTAATCGATTATCAAATTAGTTGCCGATTATTTCGATAATCGATTATCATTGATTAATCGATTAATCGGTTGCAGTTCTAGTTAAAATATGAAGAGAACGAAAAAAAAACGTTTTTAATCGGTTTTGTGGATTTCATAATGTTCCGTTTCTGTTCCAGAACATTTGAAAAAAATCGTATTTGTCTCCGTTCGGCTACTCGTAAAATTCCATAAAATTCCGTTTGTTTTCGGTTTTTCGTTCCTTGAACCGGCACATAGCGCCGCTTTTGTGATGGCTGAATTCAAGATGACCAAATTTTTTGTTTGGTTCATAACCTCTGACTGCTATGTTTTGACACTAGTTGTTTGATTTCAAGCCTATCCACTGATATATATATATCGTTATCTGTCTCTATATATCTATATATCTATATAAAACTCTATATGTATAACTAGCCAAGGTTACTGCAGTATTCCTAGCAGAGCAGCTCAATTATCTGTGAAAGGTCTTTTGAGAAACAATCACAAATAAATGAATTATATCAAATCAATATATTTAAATATAGAATTATTCATTGTATCCATATCCTCACTTCACACAGCTCACATCACACTCAACTGTTTGCTCATAAGCAGCTAATGTGCAATGTGATCTGAAAAGCTTTCCCAAATATATGTATTTCTGTTCCGTCCTTTGAAAGATAAAATGTCATTAAAAAAAGATCACTTCTCTGCTCTTCTTGTAGAGAAAAATATAAATAATCGATTGGGAAAATGTGTTATTTAACAGCAAATACCATTGTACTACATTAACAATATTTGGAGTTCTATTTTCAATCTTATAAGCTTTAGTAGAGGTGCACCAACCCGATCATCAGATCGGTGATCGGGGGCCGATCAGACTTTTTTTCCAAGGATCGGAACTCGTGATTTTGTCCCAATGCTGATCGCCCGATCGGCGGTAAATGAGTCGGGGAGCATGCCAAATGACTTTTGAAATTGACAATTGTGCCAAATAGTTTGGGCATTACCAATCGGTATCGGGACTCGGTACCGGAGATCGGGATTGGCCTTAAAACCAGAGGATCGAGATTGGGCAAAAAAACATGATCGGTGCACCCCTAAGATTTAGTGGAATCAAAGGAATCCACTTCATCTGTACACATGGACAGCAACTAATCGGATCCATGTTCACTCCTTGATTACATGCCCTATGTCATTTGCATCTGATGAAACCATTAAAGCGTCATGGCGTATGCACAAAATGTTTTGCCCGACTAATGCATAGGTAAAAGAGAAGAAGAGGAGTTTCCCAAACTGCTGATGGAAAGATCATTAACATTCACACACCGTCAGATGGAGCTGATGACCGCTCCGACCGAAGTCGTGCAAAAGCCGTCTTGGTGTGGTGCCGTAATGTGCCCGTATTCCTAGGTTGAAATAGTGGGACCGGTGACAGTTGTGCCTGGAGGAGGGCAGCACTTGCGCTACACAAACGCAGTGCCAACGGCATAGACTACTTGATTCATCAATGTGTATACATGAGCACTTTTGAATCTCATAGAATTTTCATGACCCGAGTTTGGCTGAATCAGTGTCCCAGACATGGCGGTCCCTCCAAAGCCTTAAAAGGTCACCCTTGATCACCATCATGATCATTTTGGTCTAACAACAACTGTGGTGCTGGTGATGAGTCAACTAAATCCCATTCAGGTGTCTGTAAACCTATTAAAATCAACATCCCTTGGGCGGTCACCGCTTCCTCACAGCGGATGATAGCTTGGTGTGATGTTTGTGGACGGGTTGCTCCATGACACTGTGAATCCTCTCACTCCCAACGCATACTCATGTCTGTTACATGAGAAATAAATGCTCACTGGAGACCGATCCATAACCTTTCCAGTCTGTTACATGGAAAATAGGTCCCCATTAGAGACGGGTCTGTCATCTTTCCAGCGCATTTGCAAGCATCCGCTATTTCCGCGCACACTCGTCTGGTGCTGGAGTGATGTAGAAAGAGACGCAGGCTGATGCGTCATCATCTCGCCTTCCTCTTTTGTTGCCGTAGGTTTTTTCTGCGTTTGCCGATCATAGCGTACAGTTTGTCGATGCCCTCGGTCAGACCCTCGCCGATGATCGCGCAGGCGGGCTGCAGGTGCCACGGCGTGGTGGCCGCCAGGTCGCGCAGCGCCAGCAGATGCTCCATTTCGCTGAGTCCCAGTGCATGGCGCAGGTCCTGCGGAGAAATAATCACCTGTTCGTTGGTTTTGAGACTGCAGAAACACTTTGGAAGGATCATTTAAAGCAGGGGTCTCAAACATGCGGCCCTCACGCGTGTTTACGGACTGCAAGCCTAAATCCATAACCACGCCCCCTGGCCACTCGCACTTGACGCATATGACACAGTCGTGGCGACCGCGGCAATTTTCCGTCCCCGAACTTGCATTGCAACATGTAACCCCCTACCCTAACCCCTAAACATAACCCCTAATCCTAACGGTAACCGTAATAAAAAGCGCAATTGCAGCGTTAAAATAAAGACGAAAAGAAGTAAGCGGTATTAGGAATCGAACCCCGGACGCTGGCATGAAGGACGAGCGTTTTTTCCACTGCGCTATAGCGGCTGATGCTCAACTCGATACCAGAGAGCGTTAAGTCGCTGTCGACTCTGCATCCTTTGGCGATGGGTGGGGCATGACGTGTCAATGGGCGGGGCGTGTGACGCGAGTGAAGCGTCCTAGCGGTCACATCGGGGCGTGGTTATGGATTTAGGCTTGCAGTCCGTAAATGAAATATTATGTTAGTGGGACCCGCAGGTTTTTCGGTAAGTTTAATTTTTCTTTTTCAGAGCCTGCAGTGAAGAGCCAGCAAACGGTTGGTGACGAGCACAGACAATAGGGCTCCAACTAATGATTATTTTAATAATCGATTAGTTGCTGATTATTTAAATGATTAGTAGATTGGACGTTTTTTTTCCTTTTAGAAAATCCCCAAAATGTGAACGCTGACCAACAATTGCAAAAGATTAATCTTGTTATCTTAAAATCTAGTCAAACTTGGTTCTTCTTAACCAACAAATGTAATATTTAGATTTTCTTTTTCATTATATTTTTTTTTTCTTCTTATTCAGCTTTTTTCCATCAATTATGACCATTTATTACATCATATTTTTAAATATGATGTATTAATATCAAATTTGCCCTGGACCAATTGGGGTAATGTCAACACGAAACTGGCGAACAATGATTCAATTTCTTGGTGATTATCGATTATTACATTCGTTGCCAACTAATTCTATAATCGATTAGTCATCGATTAATCAATGACTAAGCACACCGATTAATTGATGACTTAGCACAATGAATTTTTTTGTACAGTTATTTTTTGTGGAATTCATGATGTTGTGCAGCCTCACCCAAATACTGCAGCAAGAAGTGAGCTCGGGAAAACATGTTCAGAAGAACCATGTTCTTCAATATTCTGAAGTTAAACGACAAAGTAAAGTCCAAACTTGTCGTTTGGACTATTTTGTTGTTGTGGAAACAGTTGATATGACCCAGCGTCACCCAGATAATGCCTCCTAGAGTTTGAGACCCCAAATATGTTGTTTGTCGATAGTTGTTTGGCGATGTTGATATGTTGTACTAACATGCAATGGTACTTTGTGGGTGTAGCTTAGCCAACGGGAGGCAGGTAAACATTGCTGTACAGCTGCAACTGATTAATCGCTTAATCGATGATAATTGATTATTTAATTAATCGGCAACTAATTTGATAATCGATTAGTCGACAGCGATTAATCGCTTCTTTGTTTGGTCACTCCTCTGCTTAAATGTGTTGAATATGTTGTTCAACGTTGGCAATATCAACAATGTTTCAGGTTAATAATCACTACAATTTTGTGCACCGGAGTAGCTCAGTCTGTTAAGAGTGAGTGCACTGTGAAGCGCACAAATGAAACACGTGTGGCACGCAGAATAGTGGGTTTGCCTCCCCACCCAGACATCTTTGCCACATGTCTCCTCCCCCTTCTTCACCCCTTTTTCCAGCCAATCCTGAATAAAGCTCAGAATGGGGTGCAAAAAAAGACATTTGTTCTGAAAATACAAATGTTCCGATTTCAAAGGAAAGAAATTAACAAATTGATCGTCAAAAGATGGCCGATTAATTGATTATCAAAATAACCGTTGCAAAAGTTGCAGCTCTACTTTGCTGCATCTAATTTTGTGTAACCAAACTTTGTTGCTGGATTTTTAGGAAAAATGTGGAAGTGATTACTTGTTTCTATCTTCACAACCACGGGGTTAAGCTATCTTAACAAACTATGCACACAGGCAAGATAGAAGCGCCGCGGAAGCACGTTTTTGGTTGCGTTGGTTTAGGATAACTGAAAAAGGATGCGAATGAAAAGGCGTTGTTGGAAATGACCAACGGAAGAGGTGATCACATTTTGGTGCATTTCTGTAGCCTATAAGTTACAATGGGAAATGTAGTTAGCATGTTCGCCGGTGGCGTCAATCGCAATTGTGCTACTCTACGAGTACTTTCATTGATAACGGCTTGCCAAACATAGTGCTAGCACTAAAAGTACTATTTTTTGTACCACTTCTGCCCACGTTTGCCATCTCTGAGTGCTTCTAGTTATTTAATAGACAGGTTTACGTGCGAAACACTGGTGGAAGTGATTTTGTCCCGCCGTTCTTAAGGTCACTTCCGGTGCCTTATTGTTGCCTATGTCAACGCTGGTACTGGACCGAGGTCCAAGCACACAAAACGCACGCCAGTTCAAAATCCGACCACTACATGTCGCTCTGTGACCAGTTACACATCATACCCCTCGCTTCGTTCATAATTTTGTATAAATATTGATGAAATACATTCAAAATCCGACTTAAAGTTACTCACCAAGTAATAAGCTGGCTGCTTGTTTTAGTTATTCCAAAAGGAATGAGAAAACGGAACGAGTTGCAATGATTATTAAATCATGCATTTGTGGGTCACAGATCCGCACGAGAGCATTTGGGTGTGGAATAGCACACCGCAAGTTACCACCATCCGTTTTAAATAACCATGTAGGTGTGTGCTCCCACAGAATAGACACGTTGATAAATAGCCAAAAGCACTGCAAACTAAATGGCACCGGACGTGACGTTCAGAGACCGGAAATACCCGCCGAAGTCATCTACAGTTTCTCACTGTAAAGTTCTTTGGTAAACATTTCTCACCTGTTTGTTGGCTACCACCAGGATGGGCACGCCCTGGTTCTCTGCCAGCCGTGTGATCTTATGAAGCTCAGTCTTGGCCTCTTCCATTCGCTCTCCGTCCACAGAGTCCACGACAAACACGAGGCCATCCGCACAGCGCGTGTACGAACGCCAAAGCGGCCGGAGCTTCTCCTGCCCGCCCACATCCCAGAAGTGGAAAGTGGCACGGCGGCGCCTAGAGTTCTCGCTGCCTAAAGAGAGTTTAATCTTCTCGCTGTTGAAACCTTTGGTGGGCACCGTGTTCACAAACTCGTTGAAGCGGAGACGATAGAGGACGGTGGTTTTCCCGGCACAGTCCAAGCCCAGGATGACGATGTGTAGCGGCTGGAAGGAAGATAGGCAGGGCAGGTGGCCATCACAGGACAGACCGATCCCCATGACTCCTGGACCTCACACCAACGTTGTTTCACGGAGGTTTCTGGTTGAACACTCTTGGAGCAAGCGAGAAAGAAGGCGCTTATCAACGGGGGTTCAAAACTCAATTATTTTTAAAACGTTCTTTTAAAACGTTTCCACTGCTATAGCGCAGTGGAAACGTTCTTGTTCGTTCTTAAAGTTCCTTATAGTGTGCAATGTTATGTTAAGTTTACATATAGTTTATACAAAATATATTTGGTGGACTTCAGTGCAACTATATTAACGTGAAAACACCATTACGTTCACTTCCTCGTTTGTCCACAAGATGGAGCCAGATACATGGGGCTTGACGACGGACAGTGAAAGTGGATGGAAATAGTCTCCCAGACATATGATAACTTATTAACTCCTGCTTATCAAGCAGAAACCCTTATTTCACAAGGCATTTGTAGTCCAGCAAAGAATTTACAGGAAGTTTTAATAAACAAGGCTCATGACCCCACTGTTAGAGATGGCAAAAGTACCAAGTTTTTTTTTTTTACTGCATGTTAATTTAATATACACAACATAAGTCACTTGAATGAATTGAATATCCACCCGTCCGCACTCTCGCAGTAGATTTCAATTAAAATAATGAATACTGCACTTTATGTAGTTAAGGGTCCAGCACATTATTAATGTGAGTTGGGAACATTTGCAGAGCCATTCATTGTTTCGGTCACCGACATCCTCGTCGTTGAGTATGATCGATTAATTTCTGAAGGACACATCATGTCCTGGTGGTGTTAGCATTGGATATTAATAACAGATAACGAGGTCCCAAAATGTAATCCATTTCAACTCATTCGGATCCGCTGAGGTGCATAAATTAGCACTTTTGAATTCGATTTCCGGCAAAGGGGTAAAGTAAGGATTAGAAATACTAATATTTCTGGTGAAATCTTTCATATTTTGAATGTAGTTTGGTAATCTCTGCTGTAATGGATAATATTATGGTGTGCTGGCTATATGATAGCACTTTAATATGAATAATCCATTTTTAGATATTCACACATTTCCAGTACACCATGCATTGTAGGTAAATGTAGTCAATAGGGAATTAGTTGATATAGAAGCATCCTGATATAAAGCCTGAACAATATGGATTCTTAATGAAAGTATGTGGATCAAGAAAATGCAAAACACATTCAAAACAAAAATAAACAAAATAAATTGCCTTAATCAAATCATATATTTCTCTCTCTGTCTGTCTGTCTGTCTGTCTGTCTCTCTCTCTCTCTCTTTGAATGTTTATTTGAATGTTTATTTATTCGAACATGTCAGACAACAACCAAGTAGACAGTTCAATGCCAAACCTTGTGAACAAATACCAGACCAGCAAGGTCGTGCGTCAAAAACAAAATAAAGTAAGCAAAGTAAATCTCCAATTAAAAAAAAAAAGTATACCCCAAAAGTCTGAACATGTTCAAAAGGAGTAGGACGAAGTCAAGACTTATTTTTCCTACCCCTACCTAGGCGCTGCACATTTGCACCTCAAGATTTAAATTACTTTTTAGGTTTTATATGCAACACATTTTAACTATATACACAATAGTAATTAAACAGAATACACCTTAAGAAATAAACAGAATATTATCTTAATAAACAGAATATTATCTTAATTAAGATTTTTAAGATTTCTTAATTAATTCACAATTACCCCCTGACGTCTGTGTTATTTTGTCGCACGTTCTGACAGGATAAGTAAAAGTCTGTCTTTTACTCAATTTAAAGAACATTATGACATGCATGCGCTGTATTTTCGCTTACCCACACATACTCATACACGTGTGTGTGTGTGTGTGTGTGTGCGTGTATTAACAAAGTTAAACAAATTCAGAATTCAATCCATTGTGGTGTTTTGCCGAATCACACTAGGTAACTTGCACTGGAATTATTACTTTGCAAATCACTGACATCGCGCATTCGCACGTCAAATGAAACTCAGACGTCCTCCGCAATTATTCCGAATTACCTGGGGTCCATAGGTAATACAAGTCCAGTGCGAATTGGGCTTTAGACAGTCACATCTCATTTAGTCACATCATTAAATTTATGACACGTGTGCTGGCTCTGTGGCGCAGTCAGTAAGACACCTACATGCAGCACACATACAGTATGGTGCCTGTGACTTAGCTCATAGGTAATGTCAGCGTTGCGGGTTCTCCTCCCCTCTCTGACCTTTCTGCAATATCTTCCCGTGATCTTATACATCCCACTTTCACAAATAACCCTATTCATGCAATGGAAAATGGGACATATGCCAAAAAAAATCTTTAAAAAATAAAATAAATGTATGTCACGCAAATTATCTGTGACATCATAAATGACAAGCATTCTAAAGGTGAACTTCACAAGGAAGCATTCATGAATTGTGAATTGCTCATGGAACATGAGTACATGACATCATGTACTAACAACTAACCTTTGGATGCAACAGAGAACAGATTGCCTTTATTACCTGCACCGGGGCGTAGCCACGAAGCAGGTTATGTTTTTAACCACATTGGTTTGTCCCCTCGATGACTCATTCACTCAAACCTTCTCGAAAAAATAACAACTAGCTTTACCAGTAGAATAGACTTGTACACTTTAATGAATGTGAGTTATAATTTACACACTGTAAAACACAAAACAGATGAGTGAACTTCTGACATTTAAATGTTTGTGACTCTACATGTTTTTGTTCAAATTGTAAATTGGCAACATACATCAATAATATTATTGTTTTGGGATAAATAATTAAAATAATGCCTTTATTTCCACGCAGACAATGCATTTTTTCCACATTGCATGATTAAATTACATCGCCCTGCGTCTGTGTCCCGTGTGTAGAATTGGCGTTAGATCGAATACCTTTTCCGTTTGATGAACCCGGCGAATCCTGTCAGCAGAGCGAGTGCCACTCCAGATAGCAGTGCTGCTATTCCGTGGCCGGCACGGGATTTCGAGCGTCTTTCCGCGTATCCTTGTTGTATCATTTGTTAATATATACTCTCGGTACGTAAACTCTTCTTCTTCTTCTTGTCGTTTAACGGCGATCGACACTTGACTGAGCAGGTCATTCACTCTCTGTAAAAGTTCTGACAACTTCCGAAACAACATTGCGTGTGGGTGACGTGACATCACAGCAGAGGATTGATTCCACAATTGGCTAAACCATGCGAGCCTCGGAGTCGTCACATGTTCATCTGGACCAGTGGCGTGGCGGCATCCACTCGGATCAACCCAGTTGGACAAGTTATGGAATGAAACATTTATATCGCGTCGTTTTACTATAAAGTGGACGCTGGAATTTCTTTGAGCTCTGAGTTTGTTTTTAAGATAGAGCATATAACTTTAATTTCATATAAAGCATAAAAAGTTTTGAAGATGGTTGACTTTTTCCTCTGTGTGATAAGCACAAAATCCTGTATGCCAACGCTCTAGAGGTAGATTAAATGAGATATGATTCAAGATTATTTTTATTCGTCCCAAGGGCAGCTTGGACAGGAACAAAACACTGTGTGCCGTTCCCGGTGATGAAATTCTTCCTCTGCATTTAACCCTTCCCTGAGGAGTGGTGGGCAGCCGTGTGCGCAATGCCCGGGGGCCAACTCCACATTCCGAGCCAGTGCCTTGGCGGAGGAAAGCCATGCAGACACGGGGTGGCTATATGAACTCTACACAGAAAGGTCCTGCAGCGTTGCGAGTTCCCATTTTCACACTAACCCTGTCAACGAAATGGGAAAATAGTACTTACACTGGAAGAAATATGTTTAAAACAAAGGAAAAGTGGCAGGGAGGGTGCGGTGGCCGAGCGGGCAGAGAGCGCGTCCCCCAGACCACAGGTCGAGCAGTGTCGCAGGTTCAAATCCCCTGGCCGGCTTTTCTGCAATGTCTCCCCCCGACTCTTCGTCCCAGTTTCTGATTTAATCCTGTCACTATCTCTCTCAATAAAGAATTAATAAAATTAAATTAATTTAAAAAATCTCACATCATTTGGTCTTACTGTACTGTGTTGCTCTTATCATTACTTTGTTACAGAACATGTCTCCATTTTTTTTTCCTGCAGCCCTAATTAGAGGGACAATGGACAAGAAGATGATGCATTAGAAGCTGTTCTTATGATCTTATGGGAGTTGGCCTAGTAAGTACAAGTTCTTCCAGGTTTTCATCCCTCGAGATGTTGCATCCCTGGAACTCGAGAGGAGAAGATGACAGTGACAGGGTGGATGGTGAGCAGGACCTAACGCCGAGCAACATAACGTTACAGGGACTGTCTCAGTACAAGTCTTAATATAACTTGTGCCAGGGAAATCAGAAGATTGTCACTGATGTTTAAACGCCTGCTAAATATTGTGCATTTGGTCAATTGTGGTGAACAAAACGAAAATGCATGAAAGAAAAATGCATGAAACTCTGCCTAGTTTCAATTCCTTCTCAGGAATTTACAAGATATATCCCCTGCCAACTCTCTGATGAAGAGGGGTTAGGGTTGACATTTGGTATCTTACATTGGGCAGGCGTGTATATGAGTTATTCATTCTTGCGAAAACTTCAGTGCTCAATGGTGTCTGGGAGGTATACAGGGCAATGGACAGCTGGAGATAGTGTGAAGATTAAAAAAAAACTCTCGACAGAATAAACACATTCTATCAACTTCCAAGTTGCTGCGCATCACTGTTGAATGACTAACGTGCATTTCTGTGGCTCACGCCGATCAGCTGTTGAGCTCAGCCCATGTTCTGTGTCAAGATCTCACTCCTCAAGTTCTGCTGGCTGCTCATCACAGCGGTTTCGCGACCCAAACTTCCTGTCAGGTTTCCCCTTGCGATGGACACAAATTGGGCCGCGCGAATCGGACCTACTTGTCATCTATGCATCTAGGTGGCCACAATATGGTGAGGGAGGCAACGTTGACTGGTGGGAACACCAGGGCCGCAATTGTCCACGGCTGGCATGTTGCCAGGATTGAAGCGCTGGGGCTTGTCCAAACTTATTGCACACTGGACTGTCATCAATAGCCGAGCAGTCTACTCGGTAAGAAACATTTGTGTGGCCTTGGACTCTGTCACTGTAAAGGCAGCATACCGCCTGTCCGCCTATAAATATATATATATGTGTTTGTGTGAAGTATTCACTCAGTTTTAGTGCATTTACTTTCCTTATCCATAAAATGTAATCCATTTGAACATTTCTGCCATAGCTACGATTCCTGGCTCGTCTAAATGTCGTATGAGTCAGTGTTTGCCTGGTGCTGTCCTCACCGTCTCCTTCCTGGGTTCACATCTCCCCATCTCCGAACCTCCAACTCCTCAGCCCAGACCCTGATTTTCCTCGTCTGACCCAAAGCTGAGTAGTTATTCAAACTCTATATTGTCTGCGCTCCGTCGGATCAACGCAACACCATTACAAGTGCTCTCTGTCGACGGTGTCTAGAAATACATGGATCTTCATCTTCAATCTTAATAGTAAACATTGAACTTTTTTTTGTTTATTTTCAAGCATTGTTAACACTTGATACTTGCATTCTAGGTCCATACCAACTGGTTAAACCGTGTTTAGCAAACCCCAACACTCTATGAAGGTACCAGAAAAGGTACGAATTTCAACAATTTTTAACGATTTTGCATATATAACGATTTTTCAGAAATACATACAATGTGACATTGTGCGGGTTCAAAAAAAAACTACTTCCACATGAATCTGACAAAAAACATGCTCAAACACAGTCATTGGGACTGGACTCTCAGATTAACCAAAGAAGTGACAAATCAAACAGAGAATGGATGTCATTCCGTGACTCCAGAGGGTCACTGTGCCCAAGTTTCACTTGGGAACCAATTAGACACATGACTTTTAAAATGAAAACGATATTCCATAAAACTCTTAATCTGCTACTGCAGCCTTTACTCCATGGAGTGAGTGGAAGCGTGAACGTGAGTGGGCGCTAGAGCAGGGGACTATGTGAACTTACATGTGTGCCATTCACTGCTGCTGTATCCATCACCCTCACCGACGATGATGATGATGATGATGATGATGATGATGATGATTGTAAGCGAAAGATGAAGATGGCGACGGCAGTGGCTGTTTAAAGAGTCTGTGTCCCTTGCTATTCAGAGTGAGTAGGAATGCCTCACTTTAACACAAAAATTGAGATGTATTTACCATAGTAGCAATGCTCTGTATGGCGTGATGTAACTACATATAGTAGTAAATAGCTGAGATTTCTAGTTAACTACACTGACTACTATGCAGTTATCTTGGTGTATATTACTCCACTAGTAGTGCTGACGGCTGGCCAGCTCCACGGTGACTGGATGGAGCTGAGTGCTGGGAAGTGCTCCGTGGTCAGCTGACTGCTACCAAGCGCGTCACGCGGACCTCCCTTAGCACGTGATTCAACGGTTCAATTAGCTGAGGGAGGGTGGAGAGGCAGAGGAATAAAGTGTGTGTGTGTGTGTAAAGTGTGTGAGTGTTTGCCTACATGTTTGTGAGTGTGTGAGCATGTGTGTAGTCGTGCATGTGTGTGTGTATGTGTAAAGTGTGTGAGTGTTTGCCTACATGCTTGTGAGTGTGTGAGCATGTGTGTAGTCGTGCATGTGTGTGTGTGAGTGTGTCTGGGAGTGCACATGCACGTTGGGGTAGGTGCGTGGGTGCAGATGCACATGTTCAATTCATAGAACGCTGACAGGTGAGCTGGCAGAGTTTATGAGGTGAATGATTGATAGAGTGAACAGATAGAGTACAAATAGAAAAGTGACCCTGGCTGTGTCCAAAATCGCTCCCTATC
>OMKY01080162.1:0-12890 GCA_900302395.1 Bregmaceros cantori | reverse complement strand
TAGGGGTTAGGGGTTAAGTTTAGGGGTTAGGTTTAGGGTAGGGGTTAAGGTTAGGTTTAGGGTAGGGGTTCAAGTTTAGGGTAGGGGTTAGGTTTAGGGTAGGGGTTCAAGTTTAGGGTAGGGCTTAGGTTTGGGGTTAGGTTCAGGGTAGGGGTTAGGGTAGGGGATTACATGTTATAACGCAAGTTCGCGAGACGAAAAATCGCCGCGGTTGCGTCACGACTGCGTCATATGCGGAAGTGCGAGTTGCCCGGGGGTCGTGGTTATGGATTTTGGTTTGCAATCCGTAAAAACGCGGACGGGGCTGATCTTTAGTCCAGTTTTTCTGACACTAACTTTAAGCACATCACAGGATTATTTCTGGCTTCCTTGTTCGGGACCTACCCATCAATGAGCGCCGTCCAGTCCTCATGTAATTGTCCGTTGATACAGCTGGTGAAGAGCAGAGCAGCTGGAATTAATACGCCGCTAAACACGTGCGATGCTTGGACGCCTCGTTGGCTTTGGCTCATCAGGCTAGAAGTTAAGCGCAGCTCAACTTGAGATGAACGTCATCACTAAAAAAAAAAAGATTACAGTCCTCACTGTCGTATAGTGCATTGAATGAACAAACTCCTAACGTTTTTCGTGATCCATTCGATGACTATACACAGGAAAAAGGGCAAGTTGGTGCCAGTGCATTGGGTATAAACAAGCAACAACACACACACACACACACACACACACACACACATATATATATCAGTTATCTTGTATAAGGATGACGTTAGCACCATAGACTGTATATAAAGCCTATGGTTAACACGTAGCGTCCAAAGTACGTATTGAGGTGTAATTCTCATGTGCACGGCGCCCCCATGTGGCCAAGGGCTGACACGTCAGGCCAATGTGGCAGACGTTCATTTTACATTACTTTTTCAGTTATGTTCATTTAATATTACAAATGATTAATTCATACAAAATGCATCTCTCGCTCTCTCCCACTCTCACTCTCTCTCTCTTTATCTTTTTCTTTCTCTCTCTCGTTCTCCTGCATTGGTAAAAAAATATTAAAATTAAATAATATTTAATAATAAACAGTGCAGAAGTAAGCATTAATTCAAAATGCATCTCTCTCTCTCTCTCTCCCTCCCCTCTGTCTCTTTACCTTTTTCTTTCTCTCTCTCCTGCATTGGTAAAAAAATATGAAAATTAAATAATATTTAATAATAAACTGAGTGAAAATGACAGAGGACTGTAGCAAGAGTAGCATTAACATGAAATGGAATCAGTGACTGGACAGTGGACAGCAGGAATGGTTAAAGTTGTATCAGCAGTGAGTTGACGTTGCTCTCAGTAAGTGTCATTATTTGTAGTGGGAGGTACAGGACAAATTCACCTCTGCTATTAACCTTTGGTGTGTTTACAGGATTAAGGGTTCAAGTGTGAATTAAAACTGCCCTGACCCTCTCTAAAGAATAACATATGCCGTCATCAGCTTCTCACTAGTATTAGAATAAAGGCTTGTCTGGAAATGCCTCAGTCTAACGGCAGCTCAGATAAGGTGCGTAGAGGAAATGACCAGACTTGACCGGGTATCGGCTAGCTAAGCTATGAGCTAAAGCAGGAACATGGCCAAACACACACATTCTTCTTCTTCTTCTTCTTCTTCTTCTTCTTCTTCTTCTTCTTCTTCTTCTTCTTCTTCTTCTTCTTCTTCTTCTTCTTCTTCTTCTTCTTCTTCTTCTTCTTCTTCTTCTTCTTCTTCTTCTTCTTCTTGTTTAACGGCGGTCGACCAGGAAGTATCACTGATTTATAGTCGATGGGAGGGGACATCCGATGATGTCACAGCTTGTCATCCAATCAGGATAATGGAGGCGTGACTCTACAAGTTACATTTCAGCTGCATGAGGCCCAGTCCTCAGTCATCATGGATAGACTAAGGGCGTATTCAAATCAGCGTGTTTATCCTGAATGCGTCTCGGTTGAACCAAGGTGGAGCTTGTTTCCTGGTTCTCCCGGTTGCGCCGTCCGAGCCGGGGTCCCTACGAATAGCGAGTCTTGACCCACGGCTAAACCTGTGGATATCGCGCTGTCACTCGGGTCAGCGCTGTATGAAAGCGATCGCACTGCTGTCATAGTGCGTCATTCACTCAAAAAGGGGGAAAACTCACGGAGTTCGCCCCAAATGTCACACTGCGGTTTATTTTTCCCTCTGCCGTCTTCAACGCACAGCACAGAACAGGACCATATATTCAATTTTGATACCGCGCAGTGCCTATGGATTATTTAAATGTCTCCTTCTTGACTGACACACATGCGCCTGCATGACCACTTGCTCCGCAGAGCTGAGCACACTGAGCACGTGCAGCGGAGCCTTAGCACGCGGAAGACTTGTTTGCAAATGTGTCACCGTTCCGAAATAACTCCATTCTGATAAAGTTTGAAAGTAGGGTTAGGGTTTAGGATTAGTGCTAGGGTTATGATTAGGGTTTTGGAGGGACCCTAACAAAATAAGTGGATCGTTTTTTTTTTATTTGCACTTTACATCACGGCAAATGATATGGGAATGCAGAGGCTTCAGAATGCAGGCGTGTTAACCGTCGGCAAGCATGGTGCAGAAATTCGGTTCTATGGGTTTTGTTGGCATCACGTAAGACCTGGTTGTGTCCATGTGCTCTAGGAGTTCTATAGCTGGCTGCTATATAGGGATGCTGGGGCGAGGATGGTGAGTGCGGGAACACTCGTTTGACAGAGCAGGAAGTAGTAGAGGTCCGTGCACGAGCAAGTTTCTCTTTCTCATGCATCTTGGCATAAGAACACATTCAAGAGGCCACATGGTAGCAATCACACGGTCCTGAACCAATGATCTGCACTATGGCAGCCAAAATTTGGGAAAGTGGGTGGGGAATGACTAAAGGCCAAATTATTACAAATTTAAAAATTCTTGTGGGTGGCCACCTGGGGGCTTGTGCATGTCAATGTTGAAGGAAAACGGGGGATGATAATAATAACTCCCCGATGCATTACTTAAATGGTGTCAAAGTTTGCACAGGGGTGTGGGTGGCCTGGGGGCATGTGCCTACCGATAAACAACCGATAAGCAAATCGGATAAAGGTGAACGCGCCCTTTCGGAATCCTCTTCATGCGATCGCCCACCCTAACAATGCAGACAGTGGTCCTCATCGTCAAATTCTCATAGTAGCTCCTCTCGCTTCAGTCGTCTCAAACCACCTCATAGTAATTTTACACCATAAAATGACACTGACAAACCAAGCCCATTAACTCATTCAGTGGCAAGGGCGTGTCTCTGTGTTCTTGTGAATAATACCGCAGAGTGTCAAAGATGCATTGTCGTGTCTTTGGGTTTTATTGCCAATGGCGCCAGAGGGCACCATATGCTGCCTGTGGGGCCTATGAAGGGAGCGTATAGAGGCCACCTAGCGCCCATCGTTGGCAC
The DNA here is from genome assembly GCA_900302395.1 of Bregmaceros cantori. NCBI lineage: Eukaryota > Metazoa > Chordata > Actinopteri > Gadiformes > Bregmacerotidae > Bregmaceros > Bregmaceros cantori. The sequence continues at coordinate 9,450 of OMKY01080162.1, read as the reverse complement.
TCCACCCACATTTATTCAAGATTTTATGAGATATCAGCAGATTTTCGGTGATACCCGTCCATGTAAACATGGAGAAACAAGTGTGTTTTTTTCTGACTCTTGAAAAAACCCTAGCGCTGAGACGTGCTGAATTTGGAAAGGGCTATCACTGGAAGGGTTAATCCAGTAAATACAGTATCGAACATTAGATGAAATGACAAAATAAAACTGTGTGTATTTACATTGTCACTGATAGGGAACCAGAGTCATTGCAGCCATCATGAATCATGATAAGCCAGAGTTGATGAGTTGGGTGACTCATCACTTGAAATGAGCTCCAGTTGTGATAACTTTGGTCGCTGGTCATTGGCCGCCCATGACAGAGGCAGGCTCGTTGAAGGTGTGGTGTGTAATGGCGGAAGTGTTTTCTGGCTTCACAGTTTTGAACACAGCAGTGAGCAGTGTGTCGACCACAGGAAAACAATGATCAACAGAAGCAACTGTTGTATTGTTGTTCTTTTTGGGGAGAGGCACTAACAATAAATCATGGCCCTCTGGATATTCCCATACACAATGAATAGTGAATATGTTTAATTTAAGTATTAATTTAGCTTACTTTAGCGGTTTTGTCCGTCCGTCCGTCCACCCACACAAAAAACACCAACATCTCAGTCGCAATTGCACAATTAGCAAACAATAACTCAGACTGTAGAAAAAAAATTAAGAATTGAATGTCTTATATTGTAGAAATTGAATGTATTATAATATAGATGTCTATATAAAAACATCACCAAAGATCTTGAATTCCGCAGAAAGGCACACTGAATCATGTTTTACTAGAGAGACTATTATTATTTACCATTATTTCGGAGATTAATTGTGGCTTATCCATGGACTGTATATCATTTCTGGACATTGCGTTGGCTTCAGGCGGCGTGCTGACTTTCGTGTGCTTTTGACCAACAGCACAGAGCCCTATGGGATTTCCAATCGAAATATTCCAATTTTACCAGGCTGTTTAACCTATTTGTATATCTTTTCTAATTGGTGTTTTAATGTATATTTGAGATACTTTATAACATACTTTATTTAGTCACACATTGTAATGTTCATTCAATGGATGGGTCGCTCCATGGTTAGAGGATACATGTAGTCAGTAGTTTATTAACAAAACTGACAGCTCTACATTACATCACAAACAATTACAACTGAGACACAGGGACAGGGCGCAGAATACATCTGTACGCCATTAGTACGTCCCCGAATCTGGGGAAGAAGGGCATGGTCTTCAGGTAACCCCACACATGGGGCATCCCGCGATAACTCCATAACACACACATATATATATCAACATAATTGTTTTATTAATTGTATTATTATACCCTAACACATTAAAATATAATGTAATATACCTAATAGATGTTTAATAATTATATTTATATAGTAATTGGAGTGTTACAACATGTACAGTGAAATTCTTCCTCCGCATTTAACCCATCCCTGAGAGGTGGTGGGCAGCCGTGGTGCAGCGCCCGGGGCACTACTCCAGATTCTGAGCCAGTACCTTGGCCAGGTGCACTGACTGGAGCAGGTGAGCTAACTTAGAACTTGTTTTTGGTGGTGGGGGGGAAACCGGAGTGCCCGGAGGAAACCCACGCAGACACGGAGAGAACATGTAAACTCCACACAGAAAGGCAGTTGGAATTCGAACCCAGGACCTTCTAGCTGTGTGGCAGCAAAGCGAACACTGCGCCACCGTGCCGCCTACATAGCAACGTCACGCTCCTAGTTGCGCTCGTGCACGCGCGCCCCGGTCTGTAGAACATGCCTCGGCGTATTCTACAGCGCGCCCACGTGGACGGAGCTGGGTTTAGTATTATTCAGAAGAGGTTCGAGGGAGAAGTAGAGAGCGAGGTAGGTATTTTAACTCATTAATAATACAACGATAGCAGTATTACTAACTATAATAATACAACGATACCAGTATTACTAACCAGATACCAGAATGCTCTCTTGTGGTTTTAATTTGCTCCCCAAATTATTGAATAAATGATGTTTCTGTATGGGACCGAACGTGTGGACGGAGCTCGCACTGCCACCGACACACAATATCCGCAATCAGAGATGGCAAGTAACGAAGTACAAATACTTAAGTAATGTACTTGAGTAAAATATTCAATTATCTGTACTTTTAGAAGTACTTTTTACTGCGATTACTTGTACTGAGTATATTTTTAACAAAATCATCTGTACATCTACTCCTTACTTTTACCAAAACAGGTTCGTTACTCTTTTTTCTTTTTTTGCGCACTGACGGGGTAGGATACCATGTATAAAATGACTCAGTAGGGGGCACAGAGTTTAGTCCCAGTTATTAAGTTAATACGTGGTTTTCATTTAGTCCCCAGATATAAGCTAAATTAGGCTATGTTGTTGTCATTTATTCAAACAATAACATTGAAAAAATGTAATTTACATACAATTTCATTGTTAGTACTTTGTACTTTATACTTTAAAAAATACTTGAGTACATTTTAGATCCTGTACTTTTTACTTTCAAAAATACTTTTTGAGTACATTTCTCAGCCTGTGGTCTTTACTTTACTCAAGTAGATATTTGGAGTTGTTATTTTACTAATGAATTTTACTCTTACTCGAGTAAGAAATGTGGCTACTGGGGACGCGCAGTGGCCGAACGGTTAGGCATAGGTCGAGCAGCGCTGCAGGTTCGAATCCCCTGTCCGCCATTTCTGCAATGTCTCCTCCCAACTCTTCATCCCGGTTTCCGATTAATCCTGTCGCTATCTCTCTCAATAAAGAATGAAAAACGGCGCTTGCACCCAAAAAATAACTTAAAAAAAAGAAATGTGGCTACTTTTGCCATCTCTGTTCACAATATCTCGAAGCAGAAGTCTGCTTAAGCCATTCGATGCTCAAAAGTGACATATTTGATAGAAACTGTTGATAAAGTGTGTGCGTGCGTGGGTGAGTTACTGGTCACTGTTGTCCGTTTTTGTTTTATATTCAGCGCCTTGTTATGGTGTTATAGTCATGTGTGTGTGTTTGTGTGTGTGTGTGTGTGTGTGTGCGCCCTGTGTGCCCTTTTTTGCAGCTTCCTAATGTGGGACAATCAGTTGCTTAATGCGGTACAGTGAAATCTAGTGCTGAACTTAATGTTAGACAATAGACACATTACCATAGTTTGCTTTTACCATAGTTTCACAGACATTAATTCATTTAGAGAGGAGCCGGAGCCACTGGAGCTTAGGTGTCCCACATTAGGCAGTGAACCACATTAGGGCAATCCACCCTAATGATAACAACAATGCAGAGAGAGCCAGCTTGTTTTTGACCGAAGACAGTTCAACAGCATGGATACAGTTAAGTGATGATAGCCTATATTATATCTTCAGATTTCAATTCAAACTCTATCATTGCCCTGGGCCCTTTTTGCATGTGGGACAGTCAGTTGCCTAATGTGGTACAGTGAAATGTAGTGTTGAACTGTTGAACTTAGTGTCCATAATTTGCTTTTACTGACATTCATTAGTTTAGGGAGGAGCCAGAGACACTGGAGCTTAGGTGTCCCACATTAGGCAGTGGCCCACTTTAGGGCAATCCATAGTGTTGATCAATGAAAGTGCTTGATTTTACAAGAGATCTCACTTCAAGTAAAGCTAGCATTGACAAGGTTATTTGACTATAAGTACCAAAATACAAATATTGTCTATAACTAAAACCATATACAGGCCTACTAGTTACATAATAGTAATTGTTGTAATAATAAAACCTACTGAAATAAAACAGAAAACATGAAACAGTGTAAATAATACACTACTGACCAGATGTAATGTAAATGTAGCCTGATTCCAGTTTAAATCTTGTCTCATCTTTGCTAGAAGAAGGGAGACAGATGACTAGGGTTGGTGGCCATTTGAAAATGTCCCATTGTGATGATCGTGGCCCCATGAAATTGCGGTTGACGATTCATCACAATCACCAACCCCCGGCGGAGTGTTTAACTTCTGCTGTTCACGGCGAGTTACTTTTGGTGATCACCAGTTCTGTACGGCTTTGAAATATATCACCTTTGCAGACATGACATGCTGTGGGAGACTCGGTCCGCTTGACTCACACTGGGCTGGTGGACTGGTGGTGTATTTAAACAGACTGAAAGCAGTTTTCCTGCCTTCTCTTCTTCCTGCCCGGATATTACAACCAGGGCTTGAACCGGTTCAAGGAACGAAAACCAGGAACTTTTTGTATTTTCCAGGGAGCAGAAACAGAACTGGAAACATTATTATTTTTAAAGTTCTGGAACAGGAACACTCATTTTGCAATAATTACATTTTTTTTCCTCAAAGGTGTGCACTTTGGGATAACTTCAAAAATAAAACGAGAGTATTTATACAATATACGATGCAGTAGTGAATCGTCACGGGACTCTTTGGGGCAGGTGGTCGTGGGTTCACCCCAACACGTAACGACACCTTGGCTGTAGAGTGCTACCAGCAGTGCGTTTCTGTAGCGGGTCGTTGTGGATTCGCCCTGACATATATTTTATAGCATTAAACAGCTGACAGGCACCAAATTAATCGTTCCGGGAACAATATTTTTTGTTCTTCCAGTTCAGGGAACCAGTGTTGTAAAAATTTTGATTTTGATTTTGTAATGATTTGATATTTACCCAACTCGTGTTGTTGATGTGTCTTTCAGGTGCAGTGACGATGGGCCGAACGACTCCTTTGATGATTCCACTTGAACTACTAAAAATACAACCAACAGATCAGGTGGTCTCGCAGAAAGAACCAATCAGTCACTCTGAGGCAGTTCTGATTTGTTGCTCGACAGCAGACCCAACATTCGTTCTAGGTGCGTATGATGTGTGAGCGATTAGTTGGTTCTGGCTTGCCAGGCTAACCTTGTTCAGGGTGTTTTGATGGGGCCAAACCCAATTCACAGTCGTTGTGGTGGCTCTGCTGGTCGGTGCCGTCTGAAAGTCATGGTGGGCACGCGGCGCCTCTCACACGGAGCCTCTGGTGGGTGATTGTGTGGCAGTGTCTTAGCTGGTTGTTGTGAGGAGCTAGGACAAAGCAATCAGCAAGTATACTGCCGCAGAAACTCCCGCAGGAACTGCACGCCGACCTCCGCTGCATCATCCACATGGTTTGAACACCAACAGGGTCGTTCCAGTCATAGACTGGATAAGTCCATTAAGTCCAACATTAAGTCCAACTGTTCAACACTATATTCCACTGTTCCACCTTAGGCGACTGACTGTTCCATATTAGGAAGCTGCAAAAAGGGGCCCACAACAAGTTTTGGCTCTCTCTGCCACTGTTAACATGGACCTTGTCAATCGGTATAATGGTTTATGCTAGTGTTAATGGTATAATGGCTATTCTATTTGGTGGGTTGCCCTAATGTGGATTGGGCCTAATATGGGACAACTCCACTCCAGTGGCTCTGGCTCCTCCCTAAACTAATGAATGTCAGTGAAACTATGGTAAAAGCAAACTATGGTAACATGTCTGTTCAATTGCATTTCACTTTCCCACATCAGGCAACTGACTCCCACATTTGGAACTAGGAAGTTGACCTACATTTTGTGCAAAGTTGTCCAATTGTTGGTCAGATGCTGCCATTTTCAATGTTGAGACTGATAGCAATGTTTTTAAGAGAGGACTCAAATCATGGCTGAAATCAAATCAATGTTGTAGACATGCACAATAGTTGTGTCCTAATGCCTTGAAGGATCATGTTTGTTGTATATTTGTATTTCCTTTAGTATTGATTCATTTTATGTTTTAATTGATGCTAGTTTATATTTGAATTCCTTGAACCTGTATATTTGCCTAGAATGTTCCCACTCTTGGGTTCTAACTGGTAGCGCCACCTGGGGACAGGTGTTGAAAATTAGCACTCGTGCTACAAACACTCATGCAGTGCATCTGGTTTGTCCAATGAATCATGTGGTGTCCATATCAAATAAATAAAAACCTAACCTAACTAATCTGTGCTATGTGTGTTGAAAATTATGTTTAACAGGGCTCCTGTCATTATAGTGCGAATAAATTGTCCAATACATTTCCAGTTTGTTAAGGAATTCCCATTTCATTGTCTTTGTAATGTGCAATGTCATTTCCATACACATGACAATAAAAGAAATGTGTTCCAGAAGAGTTTCTTGTCTTTATATTGTACAACAAATTACTTTGAATCACTTGAGTTAGGGTGGATTGCCCTAATGTGGGACACCTAAACTCCAGTGGCTCTGGCTTCTTACCATAGTTTCACTGACATTCATTAGTTTTAGACTAATGAATGTCAGCGAAACTATGGTAGGAGCAAAATATAGTCAAGTGTGCAACATTAAGTTAATCTGTTCAACACTACATTTCACTGTCGCAGTGTCGCACATTAGGCAACTGACTGTCCCACATTAGGAAGATGCAAAAATGGCCCACATTAGGGCAATCCACACTACACGGAGTACAATATTTTTAGTGTGCAATTTGTTTTCAGGAATCTTCAAGTGGCTTTATGAAATACTTGAAGAGCACACACCTTCATTCAATGGTGGTTCATTTCCTTGTCGTAAGTGCATCCATATTCAATGGTAAGTTCTTGTACATAGTTCAATCAAGCTAAAGTTTGACACCAAGTTTGACTGCAGTTCACTTCCGGTGCCTTATTGTTGCCCATGCCAACTCTGGTACTGGACCGAGGTCCGAGCACACAAAACGCAGTTCAAAATCCGACCACAAGATATCGGTCTGTGACCAGTTACACATCACCCCACTCGCTCTGATCATAAATTAGTATAAATATTGATGAAATACAGTCAAAATCTGACTAAAAGTTACTCATCGAGTGGTCACATGTTCTTCTGGACCAATAGGCTGGCTGCTTCTTTCTAGTAATTCCAAAAGGAATGAAACAATGTTAACAATAACGGGTCACAGATCCGCACGATAACATTTGGGTGTGGAATAGCACACCGCAAGTTACCACCATCAGTTTTAAATAACCTGCTAGGTCTGTGTTCCCACCGAATAGACATGTTGAAAAATAGTCCAAAGGCACCGCAAACTAAATGACACAGGACGTGACGTTTAGAGACCGGAAGTACCCCCCGAACTCCTCTATGAATGAATGAATGAATGAAATTTATTTCACGGCAGACAGTACAGAGCCATTGTTCAGTTCAGCATGGTACACAGCAGAATAGATGGCATTCATTGCAGCATGTTACATGAGTCACGAAAAGATGGATATACACAGGATTAGCAAATTGTTAGATTACACCTGGCTGTCGGTGGAGCCCCTGAGGGGGCTCGTTGATTAGAGTTCATATAGGGCGCATGATGTGCGCCTGGAGCTTCAGCGTGCACTCATGGAAACTCTTTTTATCCTGCTTTTACCAGCAATACACGGTGATTACCTGCTCACAAAGAAGTGTTTATCGTTATCAAAAAGCCGTTTTCATCGTCATCAAAACTTAATGTAATAAAAATAATAATATAAAAAGTGCGCACCTGTTGTACCACGTGGCAACGCTAGAGGGCGTCAATGCACCATCACCGTCTTTCAGCCAGGCCGAAAAAGCGTGGGAGTTTAATCAACCTTTTAAACTCAATACTGACCATTGATTTATTTCATTTTGATTGAAGATACAACAAAAAAAATTCCATCTCTGAAGTGGAATGGTTTCGGTAGTTAAGTCCGCAGCAGACCGGCTGGTGGGTGATGGTATTGTCAACCATCTTATGTTCGCTGATGACCTGGTCATATTCAGCCCATGTTCTGCTGGCCTACAGCATTTGCTCAGCATCTGCTCTCAATATGGGCTCGAGCACGACATAAAATGCAGAGCTTGATAATGATTGTACGCACCAGGGTGGATCACCAGTTACAGTTCTCTGTATTTCCACTATCTGGTGGTGTCCTTACAGAAAGCAAGGAGGTCAAATACCTTGGACACGTAATATCTAATAACCTCAGCGATGACAAAGATCTATATCGACAGTGCCGCAGGATGTATGCTCAGGCCAACATGTTAAAACGTAAATTCTTTATGTGCTCTGCTCCAGTAAAGGTGACACTATTCAGGTCATTCTGCACCAATTTATACACCGCCCACCTATGGACCAGATACAGACAATACAGCATCGACAGGCTGAAGGTGGCTTATAATGATGCTTTGAGGCTGCTGCTGTGGGCACCTCGTGGTTCCAGCGCCAGTTCTTTGTTTGTGAATATGGGCATTCCTACCTGTCTGGCCCTGCTGCGGAACCAAATGTACAAATTTATATGTCGCATTTCTCAGAGCGAGAATGTGATCATTACTGCCCTGACTGATATGAGACAGAGTTCTGTCAGGTATGGAGTCATTGGAGATCATGTCAACTATGCTGATTTGTAGCAATCTGCCTTTTTAAATATTGTGTTTTTTTAAAATGTATTTCTTGTTTTCTTGTTTATACTGTCTTGTGTACTTTGTCTTATGTTGATATGGACCATCCTGTGGGTGTGTCTGAAATAAAGATATTCATTCATTTGGTGGTTTGTATTCACACCAACCCTAAAAGTCAGCACCAAACATGGCAGGTGTTAATACCTTTGTGGGTGTAGAAATAGCGATGAAATTGCAATAAGCCCTGGATTTATATAGATATATATACGATCTGCTTGAAAATATATTCAACTATATATGCTATTCGGAGCTGAGCTTATCTCACTGATGCAAACACAAAATATGCCAATGCATTTGTCATTATGAAAAAAACATGGCTGACAGTTCATGTAAATCATCTCGAATGGAATACAACAAACATATAAGTCATGATGCAGACACCAATGTTGACCGTCGTAATGGCTTGGCTTTATAGTCCATACCCACATTCACACAATTTCTCAATTATGTCCGTAAACCACCCCTCCAAATACTGCATGTTGTCCATGTCGTTGCTAAAATCGTGAGATATTAGTCTCATCAGGTTCTCTCAACGAGTCACGATTTGCCGAATACACATTGGATCCTTTTCCAAATCATCAAAAGTCATCTTACCAGGTTCTCCAATGATCAACCTGTGTGGAGGTATTCACCAGGGTTTATTCAGGATACTTCAGTACAATTCACACATATCATCCCTCCACGGCACCAGCTTTCAAGACTCTCTGGCTCACTTCCTGGTTCCGCTACTTCGAACGTCTTTAGGCTCAGTCCCTTTTTGGTGTTGGCAAATCAATTCACTCATATATAGTACACACATACAATAATAATAGCAGGTGTCCGTCTGCAGACTAACTCTTGCCTAACACTTTTTATACATATTTATATGTATTGTTGAAATTATTTATAGAGGACACTCAGTGTGTGACATTTCATCCAATGTATAGAAATATTCATTAACATCGTATTATGTGTGTGTGTGTGTGTATATATATATATATATATATATATATATA
>OMKY01080145.1:0-10680 GCA_900302395.1 Bregmaceros cantori | reverse complement strand
GTGAGAGAGAGTGAGTGAGAGAGAGATAGAGAATTAGTGAGAGAGAGTGTGAGAGAGTGTGAGTGAGAGAGAGAGAGAGAGAGTGTGTGTGTGTGTGAGAGAAAGTGAGTGAGAGGGAGAGTGACTGAGAGAGTGTGAGTGAGAGAGAGAGTGAGTGTGAGAATGAGTGTGTTTGATAGTGAGAGAGATATATTAGAACTCCACAATCTGTTACATCAGCCACATTGTGTGGGTGTGGACTGTGTGCACAGGTGTTGAAAGTGTTGGACGTGTTTCTGTGACTTTGTACATTGTATTTGGAGTCTGTGTGTATTTGAGTGTCTGTGTGTGTGTGTGTGTGTTTGTGACTGTGTGTTTAGAGTCTGTGTGAGTGTGTTTGCGACTCTGTATGTGTGTGATCCTCTGTGAGTGCGTTTGTGAGACTGTGTGTGTGTGTTTGTGTGTGTGTGTGTGTGTGCGTTTGTGACATTGTGCATGTGTGTGTGTGTGCCTGGACGCCTGTGTTGGTGCTAATTGCTCCCAGGTGGAGAAGTGAAAGTGCATTAATCTTGATTGGGCTGTGGGCGCTACAGTGGTAAGATGGGTTTGGCTGTAGGTTGGGGTGGCGTGGCGTTGACAGGATAGCTGCCCACTAAACCTGGGACACCCTCGCACACTCCGTCACACGCACGGCACCGGAGGGACGCGCACGATAATTAAACTCCTCAACTGTTATAAGAATACCGACCATTACACCTAACATCCAGCTGCCTGCTGGATGGTATCTTGAACATGGTTTTATAACAGTGTGCAACTTGCCTTGTATGGTGCCTTGGATAAATACATTGCACAACAAATCTTTAAGTTTCGAAACAGCACACCACAGCACAAACTCAGCGAAATACACAAATAAGAAATACAAAAATAATAAGATGGGGTTAATCAAAAGCAGATCTCTAAAACTATAGACGTATAAAGTGCCCCTAAATCGGCCCAGCAAATTGGAGGCAAACAACCCAAAAAATGCAGTGTTGCCAGATTGGATAGTTTCCGGCCTGTAGGATTTAGAGCCCCTGGTCGTTTGTTGGGCTGGAAATTGTCAACCACATATGGCAACCCCTGATGTGCCACCCTGGCAAACATACGGGTGGGCATTCACACAGCACTTAACTCTGGCTCAGCCGATGATGCGGCGCCGCGTCATACTAACAACGTTTGAACCACAATTTTCAACGATTTTTAAAAAAATGTTTAAACAAACATTTCACCGACTTTATTTTTTTTTTTAGAGTTTACATTTCCGGGTGTCCGGGAAAAGAATGTCCGGGGCCGAACCCGTCTTTTCTGGGGCGGAGTCATGACGTGAAGACCCCATACTGATCAATGCATTGATGTATTTTAAGATTTCCCCTGGGGCATCCAGCTAAATCCAGAGGGAGATCAAGAAACCAAGGCCCCACCGATGTAAAGGCCTGTTGACACCTGCACGGGCCGACGACTGTCTGAATCAGCACTCAAAAGTGTCGGAGGGGGGCCCCAGCAGCACGGATAAACACCACAACACTTAACACAACAAACCTTGTCTGACCCCACTACCGACCTCCATGACATCACCACAAACCTCCATCCCTGACCATCAACAATATCACAAGTGGAAATCACTGTGGGTGAAATGCCCACCCAATGTCCTATGTAAAAACTATTTCCAGTCAGTTTTTGTGCATACAATTTAGAGTCCAAAATAGATAACATGGCCGCTTCAAAGCTTCCTCTGGCAGGGAAGATCGCCTTAGAATGCCGTCAAGCGCGCGAAGATTCCCGCAGCTGGCATATCGTCGTCTCGATGGGCCAGCCTGGAAAGTTAAGCCTACACTTTGATTTTTTTAAAAAATTGAAAATGTGAGATTTTCTTGGCAAATGACATACCGTTGTATTCAGAACAAAACAGGCTATCTGAAAATATATATCACGGTTTAGAACGATTGGGTCATTCGTACGTTCAACACACACAAGGTAATGAAAAAAAAAATGAATGCGTTTTTTAGAGTGGAAGCCATTTCTCGAAAAGTACTGGATCAAATTTACCAAACGTTCACATTTACATTTCATAGCACACACATTCATTTACATACTGTTTTTTTTTAATAGATCTACAGTGCAGGTTTACAATCTCTGAGTGCTTCTAGTTATCATTATTATTTTTATTATTATTAAAATAAGTCAAAGGCACACAGATTTACACCATGCTGTGACTTCTGAATGATTTGATAATAGAAACCAGGGCTCCGAACCAGTTCAAGGAATTAAAACGAAAACCAAAAACAAACAGAATTTTACGGAAACAAAAAAATATTTCTTCAACTGCTACGGAACAGAAATGGAACATTATGAAATACACAAAACTGGTTAAAAACGTTTTTTTTTTTCATTCTCTATATATTTTAACATATCCTATGTTTGGGAGACTATTTCCGTCCACTTTCACTGTCAGTCATCAAACCCCATGCACCTAGGGCTCCATCTTGTGGACAGACGTTTTAGCATTTTTATCGTTAATACAGTTGCACTGAAGTCCACCAAATATCTTCAGTATAAACTATATCTAAACTTAACATTTCACTACATGAGGAACTTTAAGAACGAACAAAATTGTTGCGTTCCGAGCACGAAAATGTTAAACATAGGCCTGTCTGAACCGGAACGGAATGTTTTAAAAAATAATTTCATTTTCAAGCCTTGATAGAAACACACCAGCATGGTGTGATGATACTCCATTACAACGTCACTCACCACACATATTACCAGCCCGCGGTTAGTTCCCACCCATCTGCCATTCACCTCACACTAGCGCAACCAACTGGATTAGCTTTAAGCCATCATTAGATCCCGACGCCGCCAGCGCTCCTTCGTACCCATGCTCGCAAAAAAAAAAAAGGCTCTCTCGCTATTACAGCCGGCCCCATTAGCATGCGTGGCATTCATATATTCCACTGTCAATATTGTCATAACGCCAGCGGCCGTGTGTACACAGCGGCATGTTCACAGCATCGGTGCAGCGGGGATGGAAGGAGCGAGGGTGACAGTGGGGTGAGGCGGAGGAGGGACGTCGTCAGGAGGGGTGAAGTAGGGGACGTCAGGGCCGCTACTTATCTTGTCTTGGCTCCGGGGGAGAGTGTGTGGGGGAAGGGATTCTCGAGGGCCGCTCGTGCGATTCTGCACGCACGTGATGTTGTTGCACGCCACGCTGATGCAGAATGACCAGTTCCAGCCCTAATGCTCAATTAAGCTCGCGAGACAACCAGAAGTGCAGACAATTATGCCAGCCAGGAGTGAGAATTGGTGGTTTGGAGGACGCTCAGTGAGGGCGCCGCAAATTACCGGGTGTTCTCTTGGGATTTGAACAGTCCATTGTGATATGGATTGGTTTCGACGTGGTATATTATCCGGGTGGGTATGAGGGAAAAAAAAGGATGCAATCTATTGAATGAACTTCAAAATGTGACTTTTCGGAAAAATTAGTGCAGCTTTGCCCGTTAATTTTATAAAGACTTGAGTTTGATAATTTTGTCTCCAGCGCTAGCTGCAAACATCTACTGAGGACCAGGGGCTCCTACAATGATTATAATTGAGTCAGAATTACAGTGCATGTCTACCCCCGATCTCTTCGACCCTGTTTCCAATTAATTCTGTCTAATGAAGATGAAAGAAAAAACTGGTGCTGAAACTGAAAAAAATATATATTAAAAACAAACAAAATTTTTTTTTAAAAACGGATATATAAATGCCTAAGCTCCAGTGGCTCTGGCTCCTCCCTAAACTAATGAATGTCAATGCCAGAAACTTTGATAAAAGCAAACTATGGTGATGTGTCTAACATCAAATTCAACCGTTCAAAACTACATTTCACTGTCCCACATTAGGAAGTTAGAAAAAAAGGGCCCACCTTCGGGCAATCCACCCTGAATAAAACTCAATATTGGAATAAAGCGAAGGGCTATCTCGGGAGGAAACTACCAAGAACATATTCAACAATGCAAAACGGTTTGTGTCACAATCTAAATATATGTTGACACCCAGGTCTTTAAATTGGGGCTGTGTCGAATCGGCGTGATTAAGAGCGTGTATATCTGACATCTTTCCAATTAAAAAATGTCAGGCTTTCAAACCACATCAGCTGCAAATGAAACGTGTGACTAACTCGGTACACTGCCACAGGAGACCTCGGGAACTAAACCAGGACACTTCCAGATTTTTAGAATTCAACTTAAGCCCAATTAGCACTGGAGTTTTATTACCAATGGACCCCTGGTAATTCGGAAGTCATAATTCCACTGCGAGTTACCTACTGTGATTTGGCGAAACACCACAATGGTTTGAATTCTGAATGTTTTAACTTTGTTAATACACGCACACATGTGCGTGTGTACGAGAGTGAAGTCTACATGTGAAGTGTACATATGTACACACATACACAATGTGTGTACATATGTGGGCTAGAAAAATACGGCACATGCGTCACAATGTATTTTAAATTGAGCAAAATACAGGCTTTTACTAATGCCGTCAGAACGCGCGACAAAATAACATACATCAGGCGGTAATTGCAAATTACCAGATATCCCCATGTAATTCAATGGCAGTGTGAATTGGGCTTTAGGTAACAAAGTGCTTGAATTGGGTTCATCGTTCCAGCATATTTGCATTTACCCAGAACCTGGCAAGCAGAAGTACCTCAGGTTAGACGAATTGGAAGTCCGAAATGGACAGTTTCTTCCCATGTGCGGTGATGCTACTGAATGCAGAGGGTAGCCCTGCTTGATATGTTGACATGTGCTGATTCTATGCCAATGCCACTTCATAACTTATGTGCTTTTCTTTCTTTTGTCTTGACCTTGTTCAATTACTTGTTGATGTTGAGAAAGTTGTTTCATGCCATTAAAATTAATCTTGAAATCTTGCATCTTGACTGCAATTGTTGAATATGGGTGCTTTTCATCCGGTCCCAGAGGTGATTTGATCCATTTTTTGCCATTCCCCATATTGAGGGTGTCTAGCTTTCCATTGCTTTGGGTAAAACAACTATTTTTTTACACAGCCTTTCATGAGCTCAAGACAAAGGTTGTTGTGAGTGATCTGACCGTCCAAGATGCATAAGGCTCCAATGCGCACACAGCCATTTCATTGCAGTTTCATCGTAGTAAATTTGATTATTTAGTTAATTTACTATTTGTATTTATTTTACCTCGAAACGTGGCTATCCTTCTAAAATAGTTTTTATTTATTTATATGCAACATATCATATTTTTAGCCTGCCGAGCCAGAGCCAACGAATTGTCCACGCATCGCACGCCACTAGATGGTACATTGGGTCTGGGCAAATTAGGCAGTCGTCGCCCGTATGTGGCCTGAGTTTGGTATTGGTGACGCGAGACGTGGGTGGAGTTTGGTATGGGCAACGCGAGACGTGGGTGGAGTTTGGTATGGGCTACGCGAGACGTGGGGAGAGTTTGGTATGAGCGTCGCGAGACGTGGGGAGAGTTTGGTATGGGCGACGCGAGACGTGGGCAGAGTTTGGTATGGGCAACGCGAGACGTGGGTGGAGTTTGGTATGGGCGGTGAGAGAAGCGGGCCGAGATTGGCCGAGATGGGCGACACGAGACGCGGGCCGAGTTTGCTATGGGCCAGACGAGATGTGGGCGGAGTTTGGTATGGGCGACGCAAGACGAGGGCGTAGATTGGTATGAGCGACGCGAGATGTGGGCGAAGTTGGGTATGGCCGACGCGAGACCTGGGCGGAGTTTGGTTGTTACAGAACCAATGATCGTTATAATCGCATGCGATGCATGGATGATTCATTGGTTCTGGCTCGCCAGGCTATCATATTTTTGATCTTGATTTCATACACAAATGGTGTCACCTCTACTTGAAAAAGCAGCGTGACACGTCGGACACAGCTGGAATAACGTCACGGCCTTTCGCAACAACAGAAGCAGAAACGAGTTTAAAAAGGAAGTGAAAAAAAATACAAAGACTAAGAAATTGACGAGAAGCGGCTTGGAGCCGGTTCAAACTGGCTGTGCCTCTTATTCTGCTGCCCTGCTAATAATCTGTATTTCACGTCTGACGCTTGCATGCACAAAGAACCCCCTCCGGGCGACATGGAAATATAGAAACACAGATATTACATTATGTACAATGTAGACACGTCTGTGCATATCTATTATCCTGCTTTATGTTAAGCTCCATCCAAGTTTAATACATTGTTGTATTATTCATGCATTAAAGTATACAGCCTTCTGTGGTGTTTATGCGCGGCGGAGGAGGAGAGAAAGAGGGCCCAAGGACATCTAGTCCGTGTATGGAATGGTGACGATGGGCGTCAGCACTTTACTGTATATATTTTAATCTGGACATTTTCCATTTCAAAAAAAGCCACGCTGAAACTCGTTGAAAAGCACGTCTTGTGTAGCCCGTACCACTATATAATGGACATGGAAAGTTGAGATATGATGTACCACTTAACTGTATGTATAGACAAGTTCGGGGTGTACTTTCGGTGTCTGCACATCACGTCCGGTGTCCTTTAGTTCGCTGTGTTTTCGGCAATTTTTCAACATGTGACCACACCATGAGTAACTTTAAGTCGGATTTTGACTGTATTTCATCAATATTTATACAAAATTATAAACGGAGCGAGTGGTGTGATGTGTAACTGGTCACAGACTGTGTGGTCGGATTTTGAACTGGCGTTCGTTTTGTGTGTTTTGTGTGCTCGGACCTTGGTCAAGTACCAGAGTTGGCATAGGCAACAATAAGGCACCGGAAGTGTGTTTCGTCCCGGCGGGACAAAATGCCAGCGCCCTGTATTTCGCGGGTAAACTCGTCTATATGTTTGCGTCTTACAGTCATCACGGTCCATGAGTGTATGTACGTATGAACCCACATCAACCTACACTGATTTACTATGCATCGTGTCTAGTATCCGCGAGGGGGAACAAGTTTATCTATACGTGACACGTCTATGACTCACGTACAGTCCTTCAGCCATACCTTAGTTGATGTAATTTATTCATCCCATTGCGTTGCCGCGTGTGAAAGGGCACATTGCCTTTCAGTGGTGCGGCCTGTTCTATGCGTCTGTGATTTACGTAACGTAGGTCGGCTAGGTGAGTATTTCGTGACGCAATTCATTTGTTATAAACACGCCGGCACAGGCTGAAAGGACGGGTTGGAGAGGGATTGGGGGGCGGGGGCACAGATCAGAGTAGACATAAATAACGCAAAGTGGGGTGGGGGTCCTGATACGGGAACGGACCCTTGAATACTTTACGTCCGCTGTCTGACATCCAGGGCTGGACTGGGAGAGAAAGTGGCTCAGGCATTTTTGGCTTACACCGGCACCACATAATTGGGCGGCTGTAGCTCGGTTGGTAGAGCGGCCGTTCCAATGACTGGAGGGTTGAAAACCAAAAGGTCGGTGGTTCGAATCCTGCCTCCGACAGTCCCCATGCCAAAGTTTCCTTGGGCAAGAAACTGAACCCCAAATTGCTCCCAATGTCGTGGTGTGATTGTCTCTGTAAAGTGCATTGAGTACCATGTGGTAGAAAAGCGCTATATAAATGCAAAATCTATATCCATCTATAATTAGCAGAGCACATCTGACATTAGATAGTACCTCATACAATTATTTCAGCTACCAAAAAAAAAACTCCAGAAAGAATATATAAACATATATACTACATCTCTTTCATATCTACAGTGCATGTAACAGATACAATTATAATGTACAAAAGTGTATATAATTATACTCTGTACCAAACCACTACTACTAAAGTGACACAAGCTGTAACTAGTTACAACAACTCGGTGCAGTGGCCCGAGCCACCACTAGAGTGTGGCGCACCATTTACTGTCAAAGGAGCCGTCAACACAAGTCGTGGGCCGCCGCTTAATTTTCTTCTCAACATTAATAATAAAAAAGAGTGACGTCACCGGCCCTCTAGGACCAACACTAGTAAATATTCAATTATTTCCGTTGTTCTAATAACTCTAAGCCGATGCAAGCTAGACTGCAGACTCAAAGTACTAGTGGGGGGAAAAAATTAATAAAAGAAGTAAGGGGAAGGTAAAAGAAGAAAAGTAAGACAACATAAACAAAGGAACGGCAACATCTGCGTATGTGTTACTGAAATATAATTTCACCGGCTCTCTAGGTGCGTCGGCCCGCCGGGAAAATGCCCTGTTTGCCAGACTGCCAGTCAGTCCGCTGTCGGCAAGATAGAGGGAGAGAAATGCGAGCGAGCCGAAGAGGTGAAAATGCACAGGGTACGGCACAAATACTAGCTCCAACAAATGATACCGTAGACTGCAACACACTGCAACACGCAACCCCTTAATTCATCTCATTGTATGTCATCCCTCACAACCAGATCTGAAAAGGTCAGCAGCCTTGCGGTAGAAGCATGTACACACACACAAAAAAATAAAATAATAATAAAAAGCCTGCACACACACACGGTGCAGGCATCAATGCATTCACAGCCAATAGCTACAACCTGGCTCGTTAGCATCAGCATCAATAATACACGGGGACACGCAGGAATGCGGGCTGCGTTGATACATGGACGGTGCCTTCACAGTAAATGTTGAAGTGTTAAATCAACACTTAAAGAGTTAAATTTTAACATTGTGTCTGAGTGTATTTGGTCCTTATCAGATTTGGTGTTCAATTAACTGTCCATAGTGTTAACTCCTCTTAAAATTAACTTGAAATTGAGTAGAAAATTAACACTGGCTAATACTGTACAGCACCGCCGGGCATCTGCATCTGAGCGTACGAAGGCCGCGAGGGCCTGCGACAATGTGAGTCGGCAGCGCTACTGCGACCCAAACTCCTGGGGTCCGAGCCGAACCTCGGTCCGCGCCAAGGGTTGGGTGCCGCATGAGTCATGATGCAATGAAAATGGCGGTCTTTAAAGTTTGAGAGAGGACGAGGTGGGTGTGGGTTTGGGCGGGGCTTTGTAGAGTCTAATTGACACAGCGCCTTGTAACTCTGTAAATTAACACCAACACTAGTAAATATTCAACTCTTTCCGTTGTTGTAATAAAGAGTCAATGAACTTTGATACTGCATATTTAACACTGCAAAATTTACTGTGTTTGCACCCATTGTCGTTTTCATGCGGATGCAAGCTAGACTGCAGACTCGAAGTATTAGTGGGGGGGAAAAATAAATAAAAGAAGTGAGGGGAAGGTAAAAGAAGAAAAGGGAGACAACATAAACAAAGGTACGACAACATCTGCCTCTGTGTCCTGCCTCCATTATCCTGATTGTCTACAAGTTGTGACGTCATTGGATGTTCCCTCCCATCGGCTATAAACCAGGGATACTTCCTGAAATGTAGGTGTTCGGCTTGTTCCCGCCTTAGCTCATAGCTTAGCTAGCCGATAGCTTAATAAATGAACCCTCTAGACATATTCCCGTGTCAAGACTGGTCATTTCCTCTACGTGGACAACTTATCAAAGCTGCCAGGGACAGGACACCATCCCTGCCCGCAACACAACAACATTGAATCGGTGCCTATGTAAAACAATGACCCATAAACTATGTTGGTGGACATTCAGCTACAAGCAGATATAGTGGAAAATGATGATGAGCTGTGAAAAAAAAATGTTGAGTTTCCACTCGAGATCAGTTTGTGGTAGTTTGTGGTGGTATTTTCAAAATCGTCAGCCCCATGATTTTAGCGCATAAAATCATCTATTGAAGGGCAAACAAATTAAGCCTGCAGTATCAGTGCGTTTTTTTGGTGCTTTAATCCATGAATGTCCACCAGGAGACATAAATAAAACAAATGTGTTATATAAAAACTATAAATAATACATCATTACTTGGGTGATTCAATTCATCACATGAAAGAAAAAAAGGTTGAACCTTCTAAAACTGTAATACATAATGGGGGGTCGCACGGTGGCCGAGCGGATAGGGATCGCGTCCCCCAGACCGACCTATGGTCTGGGGGACGCGCTCCCTATCCGCTCGGCCGCAGGTTCAAATCCCCTGTCCGGCTTTTCTCCAATGTTTCCCCCCCAACTCTTCATCCCAATTTCCGACTTCATCCCGTCACTCTCCTATCTCTCTCAATGAAGAATGCTTGCGGCCAAAAAAACCAACAAAAACCTGTAATACATAAAAAGGTGACAAGGTGGAAACAGGCAGGAAAATGCCCGGTGTGCAATACCATTAGTCCAGCCGTGAATAACACCATGTAAACAGTACCAGGCTTGATGTTCACCACTCAAAAGCTCTTCTCGTGGCTTTAGCACAACGCATATTTATATCCTTGTTTGAGTTTAACGCACCCAGTTATGAGTGTGAGGAAGTTGGGCAAGAAAACTTAATGCCTGAGGTAGGATAGAAGATTATATGCAGTATATCTGCCATTTTGGTACAACTCAACTCAACAGATTATTGTCTAGTGCAAAAATCACGATGGAAGTCGCCCTTGAGGCGCTTCACGAAAAAAAGCATCCCTTAAATTTTGATTGACCGAATCTATTAACGATAACAAAACTACGGACTTAGGGAGAGAGAGCAGAGGGAAGAATGACATTGAAAAATATGGCAATGCTTTTGGATGTTGGGAGAGAGAGAGAGAGCAAGATAGAGAGGGAGAGAGAGAGAGAGAGGGGTGGGGGGG
>OMKY01080128.1:0-25096 GCA_900302395.1 Bregmaceros cantori | reverse complement strand
ATTGATGTTACCCTGCGTTGTTCGAGTTTGTCCTGTGTTGTGTTTAATTTCATCCTGAGTTGTCTGATGTTATCCTAAGTTAACATCAAATACGAGGCTCCTACCCAGGCAAGATCTGACAAATACCTAGGGTCGATCGTGCTATGTATGAGGAACTGTACCAGTGTACTGCAGTGGTTGTCAAGGTTACAACCAAGGTTGTCAACACTTACAAGTTTACAACCCACCAGAAAGCGTGGTAGCACTTCAACACAAAGGTGTATAGTACTCTCAACTCTGGTGCTGCGATCCGTTGTCATGGTTATACCTGCAGCACGACTGACTGTATATCAGTCATGTCAATGACAGCGCCACATCAGTCATTAATGCATGAGCGTGTCATTAATGCAAAAAAAAAGAAAAATCACTGACCAGAATCCTGGGTGTTCAGTCCGTAGAAGTGTAGCGTGTGCTTACCTAGCAAGATGAAGTTTTGACCATCACACCGATCCTACCGTCGGTTCTCCCACCGACTTCTATCGTCGGTTCTCCCACCGACTTCTACCGCCGGTCACACAACGCTGTGACGTGCAAAAGCGCCCCCAAACTTGAAGCGGCGACACAGAGCAGTTGTATCCAGAGAAATCACAGTAGTAGTGCCTAATGAATGAATGAATGAAATATTTATTGTCCTTGTACATTTACAACAAAATTGGGTGCTGCTCCCAAGATGCATCAGTCAAGAACACAAACAACAACTCTGTGTACACAATAATAAATAATCCATTAAAATTGCTATATCATATATACAGGAATATACACAAGGTGAATATGTGTCTGTGTGTGAAGGGGGGCGGTGGCAGAGTGGTTATAGACCGTGTGCCCCAGACCATAGGTCGTGCAGCACCACAGGTTCTCATCCGCTCTCCGGCTTTCCTGCAATGTCTCCCCCCGACTCTGCATCCCAGTTTCGGAGCTAATCCTAACACTATCCCTCTCAATGAAGAATGAGAAATGGTCCTTGCGCCCCAAAAAAATAGTGTTCCGAAGTTTGTTCATGCTTTCAGTGTCCTGCAGTTATACTGCCTGCCCGATGGTAGCTGCTCGGACAATGATTGCTAGGGTGGGACTAGTCCTTGACGATTCTACTATAGTAGACTATCCGATTACTGGGTAGCTAGCTACAAGGCTAGCTCTCTGTACCACAACTTCACTCTCCTGCGAACAGCAGATAAAGAGGCATTGTGATATTGTGAATGGTCCTTTGAAAGACCAATCAAAATACAACCTTGCTGTTTTGTTTGGATAGATCTAGAGCTATAGTCCCAAAGCTTAAGGCTTAAAGGAAGCAGAATAGAATTGCCATTACATGCGTAAACCAACGTTATCCTGTGTTGTGTTTAAAGTTATCCTAAGTTGTGTTTGATGTTATTGTGTTTCATGTTCTCCACTCAGATGCTCACCATCACGTTAGACGAGAGTGACTGTTTTGCTGCCTGGGTATCGGCTAAGGATGCAGGGTTCTCCAGCTCTGATGGTTCAGACCCTAAACGTAAGGCTCATCATCAGCCATCACTAAGAACTGGTCTATAATCTATATTCTAAAGTAGAATGTGTGTCTATATATCTATATATTTATATATCTATATACACACACACACACACACACACACACAGGTGTATAGTTAATATGAATGACAGAGTCCTAGTTCTGAGCGCTAATGAATCAATAATCACTGTGTCCTTTAGTTAACCTGGGCGGTTTACTACTACAAGCACTGCTGGAATTCTGGCCACGCACTCACATCAACCCCATGGAGGAGGATGACAACGAGGTTAGCCATGGTAAGCATTGCCTAGCAAATCTGTTCTTTATTTTTGTCCTTAATCCCTTAAGCCTATTCCTTTGCATATACAAGCAATATGCACAAATGGAATTTGAGATCGGATGAAAGTAGCCTCTTGGGTGAACGCGCATGCTTCTAATAATGAACTCTTTGTTGCTGCGAGGGCTCATTGGGTGTTTTGAGTGGAATTTTGGCAGCGACCATGCTACTTCCAAATATATGGGTACTTGAGATGCGCTTTTCACTGAACGTTGACATCATAAAGCTTTTTTTTTTCTCACACTGTGCAGATCATTTTGTTCCTCTTTCGTGGCAAGGACCTAAGTCCTCAGTTTGGGAGACTATAACTCTTACATTATTGTATATGTCTAAAATTAATATTTAATAATATTAATATTGTTCAACTTCTTAAATTGTTGGCACTGTAGCTCAGTCGGTTAAGCAGGGCACAGTGCAACACATTACTCGAGTTTGCTGCAGGTCTGCTTCCCCATTCTCTCTCTCCCGCTTTCAGCCAAACGATGTCAATAAAATTGAAAAATTACGCCTTTGGTCAACTCACAGATGCAGTTGAATCAGACCAATAAAATGGTCAACTGTGTCTGCTGTTGTAAACAAATGATCTTGATGTACCTAAAGCCTAGCCTGGTGAGCCAGAACCAACAAATCGTCCACGCATTGCACTTGATAGTTAAATCAGGTTCGAAAAAACGTGTAAAAAAAGTGCCGCGGCGTGGAGCCGTGACAACCATACTCCGCCCATGTCTCGATTTGAATATTTTAATTGGTCAGCTTGTATACGGGCAACGTCTGCCTGATTTTCTTGACCCAATGTACCGTCTACTAATGTGCGATGCGTGGATGATGCACTGATTCTGGCTCGCCAGGCTACATCAAGCCCAGGAGCCTATTGGAAGTGTCCCCCCCGGGAACGAGAGACCAGGGTATAGGTCCTGGCGGAGTCATACCAAAGACTTGAAACATGGTCAATGTCACCTTGCTGGAAACTCATACTGGAATGTTGAAATCCTCCAATATGCACTAAAGGAAAACATTCTGAAATGTTCTGCCCTGATCTTGCCCATCTTGGGCTGTGTGCAGCCTTACTTTGTTCCCATAGGCCTGATGGACGTGGTCCCACACAGACTGTTCTCCTAATTAATTCTTTATTCAAATGGTTGCTTATTTCATGTTATGCAATGAAACGGTTCATGTATTCATTGTGTTTTGTCCCGACTATAATTTAGATAAACATTTTTTTGTCTTATGTGTTCTGTGTCTGCGTAGTGAATGGAGACCAAGAGAATCGCGTCCAGAAAGGCAATGGATACTTTCAGGTGCCGCCACACACACCTGTCATTTTTGGAGAGGCAGGAGGACGTACTTTGTTCAGGTCAGTTGGCCGACCAACCATAAATAATCTCTGCCTTACTGTGGCCTAGTACAACTCTGGTCTAGTTCAACTTTGACTGACTTCAATTCAGTTGTCAAGGACAACTCTGAGCTCCTTTAAACTCTGGTTTGAACTCTTCACTTTGAGTATTTTGTTCATCTGTACGATACTGGACAGAACTAGAAATTGTGCTGTTGTTTGCAGGTTGCTCTGCAGAGACTCTGGTGGGGAGACTGAGTCCATGCTCCTCAACGAGACCGTTCCTCAGTGGGTGATAGACATCACCGTAGATGTACGTACTCATGCTTGCTCAAACATGTACAAGAGGGAACAGCGATATCCTTCATCTAGTTTCCACAATGAATACGGTGCAGTATGGAATGGTAGAGAACAGTTTGGATGAGTATGGATAACTTTAAAACTGGTTCATGGAACCCTTTAAATAGCGGGTGGAGTGTTGTCCTGATGTTGTGTGATGGCGCCAGGGCTTGAAAACGGAATTATTTTTTAAACGTTCCATTCCGAACGGTTCAGGCAGGCCTCTGTTTAGCATTTTCTAAATATCGGCCCTGAACTGGTTCAGAACACAAAAATATTGTTCTTTTTTAAAGCTCCGGCAGCATAGCATTTTACAATTGAATGTCTAAATATCGCTTCATTTTTTCTCATTTTAAAAATGTTGTATTTCTCCTTATATAGTGCGATGTTAAATTTAGATATGGTTTATACATATAATATTGGTGGACTTTAAAACTTCAGTGCAAATACAACCTCCTGGCGGCAGCGAAGTGGACGCACAACTGGAAATAGTCTCCTTGACATAGGGCATGCTAAAATATATAGAGAACGGAATTAACAAGTTATTAAACGGCTTTGTCGATTCCGAATGTTCCGTTTCTGTTCCGCAACAGTCGAATACATTTTTTTCCGTTTCCGTTGCTCCTCGTAAAATTCTGTAAAAGTCTGTTTGTTTTAGTTTTTTTGTTTTCCTTCCTTGATCCAGTTCGAATCCCTGGATGGCACGTTAAATAGCAAGGTGACCCCATATAACCAGTGCAGGCACCGTACGCACTGTGTACATGCACTTTGTTTTTATTGTTCATTTTTATTGTATTTCTATGTTTTTAGATACATGAATGCACAGAATGTTTTGATGTAATGTGTTCAATGTTTTTATGTGCACCATGGCGCGGAGAGAAAAGTAATTTCATCCGTGCTGCATGGCAACATGCGGTACATGTGACAAATAAAATGACTTTGTGTGGTGTGACATGAGCAAGACCAAAACAGTAGTTGGCTCCTGTTTTGGCTCCCCCCATACAGGACGGATGTGTTTGGCAGCAATGAATGTTCGAATCAATGTATTTGATAATGCTGGGTGAACTCAAGTCGGGACTCGGTTTATAAGAGGAGCAGAGATTAACCCAAATACTCTTAGTTCTGTATGCTATCTATCTAGCTATCTATTAGTTGTACTGCCATGCTTATAAATTAAACTGTTCTGCCATGTCATGGACTGGGTCTGAAATGTATTTCTAATGTAATTTATTTTCTTCTACAGAAAAATATGCCGAAATTCAACAAGATCCCCTTCTACCTCCAACCCCACTCGTCCTCCGGAGCGAAGACGCTGAAAAAGTGAGTTCACTTTTTATAATTTTTTTTATTATTGTTGTTGCCATTATGTCTTTTGCTACTACTACTGTTTTTTTTTGTACATTGTCGTTGCTGTAGTTACATTAATCCTAAGATTAGGACAGCATGAATTGTTGCCTTGTCTTGACACAGAAATATGCCTAAAGGGTTCATTTATTAATCTATTTTGGATGGAGCCAGGTATCAAACATGGGTGCTGAGCTAAGATGAGCTATGTCAGCTAAAGCAAATCAATTGCTTCAAATTATAGACACGTTTTTGACCCGTTTCCGGTTTACTTCCTTAACTAGCCCATCTATGCTCGCCACTCCCGGTGCCATTTATTTTGCCGTGTCTTCAACTATTTTTCAACAAGTCTAATCGATGAGAGTACACACCTACCGCATTATTTTAAGAGGATGGTGGTAACTTGCGCTATACTGTTCCACACTCGAATGCTCTCGTGCGGATCTATGCCCCACAAATGTATGATTCAATAATTTCCGCAACCCGTTCCATTACTCATTTAAGTTGGGAATTACCTGTGGAAGCAGCCATCCCATTGGTCCAGAAGAACATGTGACCACATCGGTGTGTACCTTCAAGTCGGATTTTGACTGTATTTTGTCAATACTTTGTCAAAGAGTGAGCTGCAGTAAGCAGATTTTGAAATGTTTTTGTGTGACAAATTCATCCACTTTCGCCCACTACGTACTTTACGTAGAGAAATATACAGACGCAGGAAGTGCGTTACAACCGGCGGGACAAATGCCAGCCCCCTGTATTTCACGGGAAAACCTGTCGTTCTCTTTATACGTTTCTTTTTTTAAATACCTCGACAAATCAAATGCTGTGAATAGCGGGCGGGAACAGAACTTGGGTCAGTCAGTCAAATGTGATCAATAGGCTAAGGTAAGTGTAACACTAACAGTTCTGAGCACTGATTGGTGTTTCTAGGGACCGTTTGTCTGCCAGCGACATGCTCCAGGTGAGGAAGGTGATGGAACATGTGTATGAGAAGATCATCAACCTGGACACAGAGTCCCAGACCACAGCCTCGTCCTCCACCAACGACAAGCCCGGAGAGCAGCCGGACAAGGACGAAGACATGGCCCTGCTGGCGGAGGAGAAGATTGAACTCATGTGCCAGGAGCAGGTGAGCACTGCTTGTGTTGGAAACGGCAGAACATACTTGAGATGGGAAAGGCCACAGTAAAGTCTTACAGAAATATGCTGTTCTTTGATCACTACATTGTTGGCTCGGCTTAGCCTTAATGACCAAAACAGGGTTTAAGATAAGAAGAAAGTAAAATCACATTGTTATCAAATGTTCATGTAACGACTCGAGATTAGGGATATTGATTAGTTGTTTCTATTACCACCCCGTTTGAGTCCATAAGGCGTTTGACAGTTCACCAAAATATTCTGTAGACATTAGTGTGCTACAAAGGAAATTCAACACTACACTACACTAGTGCTGCACGATTTTGAGATCAAAATAACAAATTTTATCATTGAAAATAACATTTCTAATTAAAATTACTATTCCCCTTTGGGAATGACGTAGAGAGACCTCACTCTTGGGCAAAATCATTGCTATACACATTTTGTCTCGTTTTTTTCAAACCCAATCACCCAAAAACTTTGCAGAACACGTCTTGGCCTTTTGTAGTGAAGTTTTAGAATTAAACATGAGACATTAAGAAAAACATATTTTTTGCCCTCCATCTGAATTTTGTGAAATCCTCTGTAGATTTTCAAGTTTTGAACTTTTTATATGAAAATCACCCTAGTTCAGTCTACATTTAATTCATTTTTTTCCATTAACTCATGTGTGTTGAACATATGAATGACCCAATCGCTCCGTGATATATATTTTCGGATAGCCTGTTTTGTTCTGAAAACAGTATGTCATTTGCCAAGAAAATCTCACATTTTTAAAAAATCAAAGTGTAAAACGTGGTCACTTACTTCATCCGAAAATTATCCAAGACTCTACTCTACTTTCCATGCTGGCCAATCGAGACGACTATGCCAGCTGCAGAAATCGACCGGCGATAGACGAGTAACAGATCCGCCCCCAGAAGTGACGCGATCGACCCACGACATTTTTTTCCATGTAGGCGGACTTCTGTACTCGCTTTGGGAAAAAAGAACATTTATTTTTAAATATAGTTTGAATATTTTTTTTTAAAATCTATGATAATTAGTGGTTCAAACACTGTTTGTATGACACGGCACCGCGTCATCGGCTGAGCCAGAGTCAATTATACTTTTATAAATATGTCATTTCATTATTATTAAACATATCGTAATCCATCTAAAAATCCAATTATAATTACAACACAGTCAGCAAAAACAACATAGATATTCAATAATGCAATTATATAATCAAGATAATGCAATTATCTTGAATGAAAACTAAAATGAAAATTAGAATCCAATTTTATATTTTACATATTAAAAAACTTGACTTGCAAAATAATCCCATTTTGATTCCAAATATATCTAATATATTTTTTTCTCCACAGACCTAAGCACCCAATCTCAATCTAGATTTGTAATAATTTAAAAGATATTTTTCACTACGGCAACGCACCAAAAACAAATTTTATCCGACCCACGTTTTGTATGTTGTGTGACTTTGGGAAAGTTTTTCAAGAGAAAGTAATTTTTGTTACTGTCGCTAATTACCTTGATTTTTGGCAATGATTGTTTATTTGTGTCTACAGGTCCTGGACCCCAACATGGACCTGCGAACGGTCAAGCACTTCATCTGGAAGAGTGGTGGCGATCTGACGCTGCACTACCGCCAGAAATCCACGTGAAGGAGCCAGGGGGTGGGGGAGCAACCCCTGAACGAAAACACGTGAAAACAAACGTTGTCATTTGCCAATCAGTCGCTCCCAGCCCCCACCCCGACATGCTCCCCCTTTCTTCTTACCTCCCTGACCGTGCAGGATCCTCTCCACGGCACACCGGCAGCGGCGTCCTCATCCGTCACACTTCTCCACGTCGCTCCCGAACCCGTGCTCACGACGAACACGCCTCAGCATTCAAGGGGGAGAACGATTCCAGTGGATGTCTGGCAGTGAACATGGTGACTGGGAAGGCTGGGCTTCCCGCCTCTTAGCGTGCCGCTGGCAAGGCCTAGATTGCTGTGCGGCTGCATGCTCAGGCTAGGGCTGCACCCCTAACTTGAAAAAAGAAAACAAACTGAGCGTTTTAAAAATGGAACCTGAGGTCTGGCGTTATTACATACCATGGTATTACATACCATGACTGTGCTCCTGCACTGCAGCCCTCCTACTTAATGAACACAGTTGTCCATGGTGCGCCGCCACACACACACATCTCGCGTAGATGTGTGTGTCTGCTCGCTCTCTACCCTCCTTGAGCTCACACAGATGGGGAAAGATTTATTTGTACGCAAAACCATGCAGTTCTAATAATTTTTCTGAGAAGTAATCAAAAAAAAAAAACTTTTCAGAGAGAAACATTGGAGTTTCACTTTTAATCAAACCTGTGCAGCCCTAGCTCCAGCATTTGGCGGCATCTGAGAAACGTGTTCGGTGCGAGCGTGGCCTTTCTAACTGCTCGAAGCCTCCCCCACGGGTGGGTTCCACCTGTGAGTGGGCTCAGTTTTTACACCTCGTGCTTGTATCCGCTTTTGTGTCGAGTGTGGGTGTATGCATTTAAATGTGTGCATAACGTCTGTGCGCTCACTTGACGTAGTTCCCTTGAATCAATACTTGAATTGAAACTTTTTCCATTGATCTACAACTTTACCCCATGCGTACATAAACTAATAATAATTTTACTTTCTCCCAAGGTGACAAGAAAATAACCGCAAATGGTTTTTTTTTCGCAAAAAAATAGATTTCCTCAACCTTTTTGACAATTTAACGGTGTTCAAGCAAAAAAGTGGTTGAGCAACGGGGAAGCCAGAGCTATCCCCTCACCCCCACCAAAAAAGATCAACACATTATAAACACACGAAATTGTACACCATAAAAGCTGGAACGGTACATTTTAAGTGGTTGCAATCCATTTGCCCGGTTATCTTAGTCTGTCCTAAATGGAATTTTTAACTTTTTAGTATCACCTTATAAGTCCAAGTGTTTACGTGAAGTCGAAGTGACACAAAACACCTGGGAAAACATACATTCAAGAGATTATTAAATGCCTAAATTAAGATTATTTAAATGTACAGTTATTAAACATTACTTTATTACATCAATGCTGCATTGTTTTTATTAAACCTTTGTCAATTTCAAGAAATGATTAAACCATTAAATCCATCACATTGGCGAGAGCAGCATTTTTGTCCACATGGGGTAGAAAGTAAAAAGTAGATTTAATAAGTGATTCTACATTTGCGAGTGATTATTTTTTTATTTTGCTCAAGTACATTCCCAACAACGGTCCTCCTCGGTAAAGTTTTTGCAATCACCAATGGAAACACCATTTGCACATGATGTAGCCCTGAGCAACAGTACCCTGTGTAAAAAACAAAACAAAAACTGTTTGCCTCCTGAGTGCGAGAATTGCTAAGCTTGTGGTGGGTGGGACGTTGGGGTTTGTTCAAGTGGGTGCCCGTCACTAGAATACACGCTATTCTGAAAGTTTGTTTTTATGGGACCACCACCATGGATCACGCTAGAAATGCACTTTTCCCATGAAGAGATTCGTGAGGTTCTAGTATGTTCGGTTCTTCAGTTAGGCCATTGAAAAAACTTTTCAGTATAGCAGGTATTCCGGACACCAGGTGGAACCTATTCGGGAGGGTTCAATGCTCATCTTTTTAGCTGTGCTGTTTATCAATTAATTGAATGTGCATTTTGTAAATATATGTACACACACCACTTTAGAATTGTTTTTTGTATTTTGTGTTCTAAGCGTCACCTTTGCTACCCTTTCCTCCCCCTCCTTTATTTTTTGTACAGTTAAAGGGAGGGAGGCAGGAGGGTGGGAAGAACCGTTTTGTTTTTGAGGTCTAGAGCACGCGCACATAAACATCCATCGACGCCAACGGTGAAACTTTTTTTTTTCCTTTTTAAAGTTTTGAATCTGCTTATCTTTGAAACAGTGTCCATCTTAGCAGTCAGGATGTAATAATAAGGTATATAATCTATGGAAGAATTAAAAGCAAAAAACTCATCGTGCTTGGATCATCAGGGGAGTGCTCCTGGGGTTCCTGTCATTTAGAGTGCATTGTAAAAATAAAAAAAATGAGCAGCGCAAAACCGACAGAGTGGCTGCCACTGATTGAATGCTGGCGGCCTCTTGCACATCATCGGATGCGGCAGAAACTCTGATTCGACTTCGGGTGCATCACCTTAGCGCTGCCAAACACCCATGGCGGGATGCGATTGGGCCAAAACGCTGCATAAAATATATATTTATATAATATATATATACATACCCAGCCATGTTGTAATAACTTGTGAATGATGTATATTTTAGGGATTCAACAAAGAAATAAATTTGGTTTAACAATGATTTGTTAACTCCACCAGTCATTTTATAAACGCATCAGAGACTGTCTTGTATATTAAATGTTTTATTTCTGGTGCTTGCCATCGCTACAACCATCAGTGGTTCTAGGAATACCAACTACCTGCAGTCATGATCAATAAAATGTGATACAAAAAAACACATTTGACATTAACCCTCCACTATAGCACCACCACACCAATGTACAGCAAGTCACTTCACACTCTTTACGGCCTGTTTTCACCAAACGGCAGGTATGCAATACAGATAGACTGATGTATTCCCTTGGAATCCATCACATTATTGGGTGATTGTTGAAATTCTATTGTGTGACTAGATCTGGGAGTCAATGTTACTAGTCTGATAAGCCTTTTGTTATCCTGAATTATCAAAAGCCACATGTTGGACATGGGCAACTCCTGCTTGTCCCTTGTGAAAGAAAACATTACATAATGTTGCGGATAACATTCTATAACTGAATAACAATGCTTGACAGAATAAGGCAGATTCATGCTTTACACCATCTGTTTAAATCCAGTCAACACGTTTGCGACCAATTCTGCCTAGGAATTCTTGCAGAGAATTGCTGGTAATTTGTCTTACAGCCAGAACTCTGGACAACCACTGGTGCTTTGGCAAGCATGGGTGAAAACAGGCCGCTCACCTTCAAATGATGAAAGGATCCTAGCCTCGAGTCTAAACAGTTGCATAGATAAAAGCCATTTGCCTGAAACATTTCATGAAACTAAAAACATTAGGGTGGTCCATTGTGGTAGATCTTTCGAGTCCACGGCTCACAAAGCAATGTTGATGGAAAAACGCAATCCACTTTTAAGATTCACCCCGTTAACGTAATTTTAGAGTTTCATATTCTAGAAATGAGTTTTGAATTTCTGGTAGAGGAACACACGTTACATAAAATGTAACAGTTGGAAATAATGGGATGAACATTCTGGCTTAAGGAAGGGTGCCGTCCCCATTTTTTTTTTCAATTCAACTATAAAGGATAGTAGAAAGCATCATCAGCATTTAATGGACCACCCTAAAGAACTTTGTAACAACTATCATCCTGTAAGCTTTAGTGCTGCACTGCTGACACATGAAGATTGTTGAGCAATGTCCAGCTTCCAGTTTATAAGCATTCAATAAAATGAAAACATTAAGCCACATTCTAAAAGAAAAAAAGATTAGATCAGCATAGTTCTACATGAATCATTAACATTGAAATTCTAAAAACATAAAAGCAGAGATTTCCAGCTGATACTTGGCATCCTGTACAGTATACACCATGATGTCCACAAATTCATGTAATCTGAAAACAAAGCCAGCCCTGCATTTGGTTAACGTTTCGGTTTATGATGGTTCTATATTCTCAATAATCAATTTAATAGGTGGGGAAAAGTACAGATCATGATTATAAATAATTTGATTGTCCTTAGTTCTTAACCTTGTTAACCATTTGTCGTTCGAGATAAAAACGAATAATTTACCATAACTGCCACACCAGTCTCTATTGCATTTGCCACACGCCAATGCAAACCAAACACTCTGGTAATGGTGTCTTGACACTATATGAGGGCCGATTTTCACCGGCAGGCAATCTTTATTCGTGTCATCATATTGACACATTTAAGCAACAGACGTCAGGATGAAAAAAAAATATTGTAAGGGTAAGTATAAAGGATTTTAATGTCCGAGTTTGTGATGTTGTTGTACGTAAGGTGACAAGTGTTTTACAGCCGCAGAGTGAATTAGGTCGATGGATGACTGAATTAGGTTGTCGGCAGCCTGGATTAAGCCCGGATTGATGCCAAGATCCTCTGATGGTACAGGTACCCTGGTGTGTAGCGCTCAGGTCTAGAAAATTAGGGAAGAAATAAAAGGGTATAGTTTGGAAAATATGACACATTTAGATTAAGCCTTGGATCCAAGGCACCCCCAGTTCACATCAACAAGGCAACAGCGTCATTGTTGTGCAACATTTTAAAATATTTCCTATTCAAAGAGATGCCAATGGTGAGTATTTGTGGTAAAACCAACACCAAACATAAACCAGTCTTATCGTTAAGTTCTAATCATCCATCACAAAAACACAAGAATTGTGTTTTTGTAATGGATGTCGGAAGTCAGAGTTCACTTGGCAAAAAGAAATTAGAATTTTCTGTAACTAACTGTTCATTCGGACCAGACAAATTGAGTAGCTTGTGAAAGTCAACTCTGAAGGCCCAAATCCTCTGCTGCCACTACAATAATGTATAACATATAAAAAGACCTATATAGAAGTAAGAGTGATGAGTTTATAACATCTTCCGTTCTTGAAGCCATTGAAACGTTTCCTTCTTTATAATTCTAGCGACTTACTGACCTCAGAACTTGGTTATTGTTATCATTTTAAGAGGTTCAAAATACAGAATCCATAGAGAGTATGTTCTTCTATTGAATTTCAGAGACATTGAAGTTGAAGCCATCAGCCCCTAGTGGACGGATGAATGTTGTACATCTTGGTGGGACCTAGCGGTCAGCTCAGGCAGTGGTCTGCTCTTCCAGCACATCAGGTTCTGCTGACACGTTCCCCACACTGGTGTCTTCCAGGGCGTCGTCCTGTGCGGTCCGGTGGGGTAGCTCTGTCTGTGGGCTTGAGGAGTCCAAGTCGTCTACTGGGTGTTGTGGAAGGGGGGATGGAGGCGACAGATCCAGGCAGGCCAGAGAGATCAACTCCTCTGGAGACTGAGTCTCAAGGCTTTGCTCCAATTCCTCTATAGACAGAGACTTGCAGTCAGATACTGGCTCTGGTCTAGGGCTGTCAAACTTCCCGCAAGAGACGATTCAAAATGGATTTAATTGAGAGAATCGACTTTTCCATTTTGTTTATATTAGAGCTGCAACCAATTAATTGATGGCAATCGATTATTGAAATAATCACCAACTAATTTGATAATCGATTAATCGGCAGCGATTAATGGGTTGGCCTATTCTTCGCTCAAACGTGTTGAATATATGTTGTTCCCAATGCATTTTTTCCAGTGGGAAGGCCCCAATACAATAAAGACAACACATAAGCTTGCGTGAAAGCCCAATATGTTATAATTTAGCCTGTAAGAGTAGGCTCTTTCATGCCATTACTGTAAAATGGAGATAGAGAATCAGCAACATTTTGTAATATCAACATTGCAAACGTTTATGATTATGTAACATTATTAATAAATGGCAATAATCGTTTCCTATTTTAAAGGAAAAATTAACAGATTAATCCATTAATCGCAAGCAAAAATGGCTGATTAATCGATGATCAAAATAATCGTTAGTTGCAGCCCTAGTTTATATACTCTCTTAACACATGTAATTGCTCGGTTTTCCACTTTCCACACGGACTTAAAACACTAATGTTCTTTTCCATACTTCAATTCCATTTATATAGATCATATTTATAATTCCATAGATAAACATTTTAAAATGGTTTGCATAATATAAACATGCCTTCTTGTTTTTCTCATAAAACTCCTAACAAAAAAATGTTAGGGGTGTACCCACTTTTGTGACCTACTGTATTGTTGCTACCAATGGCAGTCACTATTCCCAGCCTCATTGCCATGCCCATTCTCTTGATATTGAATACTTTTTAACGCCACAGCAAAACAAACAATGCAATAATGACAATAAGGAAGCTTGGGTGATGTTATAATAGCCAGCAAGGAAGATTGAAATGACGTGCATTAAACTAATTTGTAATTAACTTTGCAGTTTAATAAAATTGTTCCAAAAAAAGAGAAAAAAGTGAACTATTTATTGGCCGCAAACACCATTTTTACTTCTTTATTGAGAGAGATGGCAACAGGATTAAATCGGGAACTGGGATGAAGAGTCCCCCCTGACTCATAGCAGAAAAGCCGGAGAGGGTATGCAAACCTGTATTACATAAAGAAAAGCAGACTAAATAGACAACCCAACAGTGATTCACCAGGGGGATTGCGACACAATTTATGAAAAAAAAAAAAAAAAAAAAAAGAGTACAAAATACTAAAAGATTTATACACGACTCCCCATTTTCGTGATGCATATTGATATGCAAAATGTTTGAAATCACGCCAAGGTTTCACTGACCGGCACTGTAGGCTTCCATGTGGAGCTGCTCTCCCTCCTTGACACTGAGCGAAGTGTGCGTCATGTCGATGGATGACAGCGACAGGTCCAGCCTGTCTACCGACTCACTCAGCTTTTCCTCCACGGCCACCACGGAGGAATCTAGAATGAGTAGTTGAAGATATTATTAGCTGTGCCGGGGTGGAGCCGGTTATGTTTTTGGTCGCATTGGTTTGTCCCCTGTATAACTGCAGGACGAGGCGTTGGTTCTGGCTCGCCAGGTTACTACTCTACGAGCACTTGCATTGATAATGGCTTGCCACACATACTGCTAGCACTAAAAGTAACCTCCGCGCCGCATGATGAGTGAACGTGTGGTAGCGCCGTGTGTGTGAGTGGAGAATGTGTGTGTGTGTTAAATAGACATGTGAGTGAGAGTGTGGATGAAGTCGTGTGTGTGTGCGTGTGTCCGCGTGTGTGCTCAAGTGAAGGAGCCAGCGCACCACACACAGCAAGTGCGTGTGTGTAGTGTGCGCATGCATGCGCGTGTGTGTATGTGTGGGTAGAGTTGACGGTTCGCGCGGTGCGTGCATTTGAGGGAGCCGCGGGTGTGTGTAGAAGTGTGTGCCAGTGTGAGTGCATGCGCGCGGTTGCATGTAGGTGTATGCGTGGCGGTGTATATGTGTGCGGGAATAAATGAACGGTGGCTGTAAGCATGAGAGTAGTTAGGTTGAGGGAGAGAAGACTGATTATATTATAGTAGAAATGTGCATAAGGGTGACATGCTCATTCAACATTATATGTAGGGAATTGAGGACATTGACTGGAATGTATGACATTGACTTAATATTGTTTAAAGTTTATTGTTGTGGTATTAATATTGATATTCCAATTAATGTTGCAGATACCACGTGTGCCTGTTTGATTAAAATAATTCAGCGCCAAGTCTGTGCGTGTGGATGTGGTGCCATTGTCGAAGAGGTTGGCTACAGATTATTATTATTATTATTATTATTATTATTATTATTGACATGTCACAATGTAGAAAACACCATCACTGAATAGCCATGAGACAATTAACACATAATAACAGTGCATGAAATGAGAAGACTCCTTAGAGGAAATTCTATTCAACTGGAGCTTCAGCAGAAACAGGCATATTGAATTATAAAAACAGTGAGAGAGGGAAGGTCATCAGGGGAAAAAACATTTAAGTGACTTCTAAAGTGCTTTACAACATGTTTGATAGCGGCCTAGGCTCAACTGACCAGGGTCCATGACCCTTTGGAGGGGCGGTGGGGGAGCAGGTCCCGACTGGAGAGTGAGGTTATCATCATCGCCGGGGGCAGCCATCAGTGGAGCCTAGGGAAACATGGGAGAAAAAAAACGATAATTAACATATACTAATAACAACTAGAAGTGCAATACCAAGAAATCGCATGGTGGTGAATGCCGCATGCTAACGCCTATGGGTTTGGCCATGCCAGGTTAACGTCTATGTGTTGGGTGTGGCCATGCCAGGTTAATGTCTATGTGTGGGGTCTTTTCATGCCTGCAGTCAATGTGTTAGATCTGTATGTCTCCCCCATTCAAACGGTATGGGATAATTTTCGAATCCATTGTGTTGGGTCTGGCCACGTCTGGTCGGCTTCATTTTTTCAATGGCTTTTGGGATGTGGCCCGTCTACCACCCCTGTGAATTTGGTGTGCGGTCGTGGCAAATTTCTACCCATTCTATCTCTATGGAATTTTTGTCCCGGTTTTCCAGAAATTACTGAAAAACCGCCAGAGATCTGTCTTATAAAAGTAATAGCAATACGAGTCCAGCCAAGCCACACCTAAGAGTTTTCGCTTTTCCACTGCGATGTAAACTGAGAAGCAAACTGAAAAATGGCGGAATAATAAATAAAGACATAGCCATAGTTCTGTTTTGGTGTAGCGTTAGCGACAAATATATTATTGTACATTTTTTTTCATTAATTACTTGGTACTAAATTAAATAAAAGCAAAACCAGCTGTCAGTTAATCACTTTTAGATTCATAATTGACGTCCATATTGTATACTACCAATACTACACACTAAACACACTGTGCCGTAACTATAGACCGACCGATATGCGTTTTTGGCCGATATCCGATATTTTGCTCGGTTAACCGATACCGATAACCAGTATGTAACCGATAGTGAATTTTAGAGCTGTAAAAAATGCCTGAAACAAAAAGTGCTGTCACTCGTTGCAATCGTCAACCAGCTTGTTAACAGTGTTGGGAATAAATTACTAATGTTATTGCGGTAATTTTTACATATTGTCAATAATTAATAGTTACGTGCCCAATATCACCTAAACAATACAATTTTTAAATGTTACAAAATTCTTAATGTGTTATGGCTTTTTATGATTTTCCTCCACTCAATATATACATTTCTATAATTTTCATAGATGAATTACAATAGACTATCTATGAAAATTATCAAAATGTATATTTTGAGACTCGGTTGATGGTTTGAAAAAACAAAAAAAACGGGTGATGGAAAATGCATGAGATTCTAACGAAATAAATGATTCAAGTTATTTGAATCTCATAGAATGTTCAGTCTCACTACCTCTCCCGATCCTCGCAATCAGTTTTAATTAAACTATTGTATTCCGTGTAGTTAAGGAATGGGAACATTATTTATTCATGTGAATGGATTGGCGCACAGTCATCATTATGTTTAATTCACAAAGTTCCTGCTGAACGATTCGTCTGTGAATGACACATATACCCGCAGTGTTGACATAGCCTGTTGAAGCTAGCAGACAGACGCTCTGCAGCTTGCAACTCGTCGACGCATAATAACAACATTTAAAGGATTTTAGCAGCCTTTCGTTAGCTCACCGACCATGCAAGTGCATGCGGAGTATCATTGCGTGTTCCATTATCATCGCAGATTTGCGTCATTCCATTTTGGACTCCGAATACATATATATCGGTAACCGATATATCGGTCAGACATTAGCCGTAACACAACGTTGAACTTGCCTGAACTTGCCTTGCTATTTTCCGTACCATTATTAATTTTTCAAGCCAGTGAAGGCGTATTTCCAGAATTCCTGTGTAATTTCTATAGAAATTGACACACCTCCAAGTAGCCATGTGCTGGCGGTGACCAGGGCTGCTCTGGGGGTGTGGAGTTTGGTGGTACAGTTTCCAAGGGTGTGGATTCTGGGGGTGCGACTCCTGGAAGCCGGTGTTCTGGGGGTGGGGCACTCGCCGTTTCTTGTGGTGTGGGGGCATGGACAGGAATTCGATGCAAGTAGCCGTAGCCGATCCCACAGCCCAGACTAGAAAGACGTGTTGTACACAATCATCAATATATGTTTTCAGAAATAACACACTTCCTGAGATCACAGACAGATGCATAAACTTAAATTGTTGCCTGAAAGATAAAGTGCTACATAAAGTTCAAATTTTTGGCCGTTTGAAAACCATGTGTGTGTGAACTTGTGACACTCTCTTAACTGTTTAGATTGTTAGATACATTTAAATTATGTCTGGATATAATTCGTACAGAATATTGGGTGGACCAAAACTTTTAATCAGCAGCGAGATCTTACGTATCGTGTCTAATTAAAAATAATAATAATTTGATACAAAAACTGCACTAAATACATTCACTGACACAGATACGAACAGTGCAGGATTTCTTCTTCTAAAGACCCATTCAGAGCTTGAGCATGTGGTGTAGTGTAAATGAATACTACAGCTCAATGCAGGTTGCAATGTGGTTTTGAATGAGAACAACATGTTTATTTGGATGTGGAGAATGTGCACCATGGAGGTGCAGTCGCACCTTCCGTCTCCGCCCCAGGCACCGTTGGGAGTGACCACCACTTCGCGGCAGCTGTCCGTCCCTACGTGGTACACCATCAGCTTCAGAGGCTTCCCTTCGTGAGCCTCGACCAGTGTGAAGAAGTCTTCAGACTGACAATGCACACAAACAGCGGACCTTCTTTAAGCACATTTCAGCCGATTGAACATCAACTAAAACATCAGCAACAAACATGAGTCAAACAGGTAAATGAGTATTAATTTATTAATTATACAGTACTCATGTATACAATATGCAACATTACTCTTATTAATAGGTATTCTCTTTTCAAGGTTCTGTTATGGTTTGGGACGTCTTGTCCCATGTCGCGCTGACCAGAACAGCGCATGCGGCTGTGTCAACAAAGTTATGCTAACAAGTTAGGCAAAATATGACGTCTTTGGTTTACATTGCTGTGATAGGCTGAAATAAAATGGAGTGATCTGTTGAACATCGAGATGTATAAATGTCTGTAAAGAAGTGAATAAATAGAGAGTTGTTCTTTCATCCAAACGAGAGAACTCTGGCTTCTGTGCCTCATTGCATTGAGTTTGCTCAAGCCCTGGGCCATGCTCGGCTCAGGGCTGCGAGGGGTTAAACTTGTCTGAGAGCACTCTGATGGTTACCACTGGGTCCAATGCCTCTGCTGAGTCACAACTCTGGTCACAACTCCGGTTCTGGGTTCTGGTTCTATATAATTGAAACAAACCGGCTCAAGACAAAATAATCACTGGACCACAGCCCTACATTGCACTTCCCTTAGCGACCTTTATTCTCTGTGGACTTGTGATGTTCCTCTCTGAAAAGTGTTTTTTTTTTTTTTATTGGGGAGATATGACATTTTGTGTCAGATTATGTCGTGACACAAAATGTCATGCTTCCCTTTAACCACATTTTATATCGGTTCAGGAAAAAAAACCAAAAAAACAATATGCAGCTCTGATATGAAGTAAGGGTCTACTTACATCTTGCAGAACTTGGTCAGCACCGACAATGTAGTCGCTGTGTGCTTGGAGACCGGCCAGAGCTGCCGGGGAATTGGGTTCCACATCCTGGTGATGGGAGAGACATTTGAAGCTTCAATAAGTTCAGTTCGAACATTCTTGGACTTGTATTTAAGCCTTTGAGTCTCTTTGACTCATATACAAGTATACTAAAAAGTATACCCAACCTAAAATGTCAAACTTTTG
Source organism: Bregmaceros cantori (assembly GCA_900302395.1). Lineage (NCBI taxonomy): Eukaryota > Metazoa > Chordata > Actinopteri > Gadiformes > Bregmacerotidae > Bregmaceros > Bregmaceros cantori. Next base: position 5,623 of record OMKY01080128.1, on the reverse strand, counting down.
ACAGTTTTTCAAAGAGTATAGATATCCTCCTGAAACCCTGCCAGATCTACTGCTAAACTATCATAGCTGCAGTCCTAAAAAGACAGAAAATGTTGCAAATAAAAATGCCAGGAAGTACAGTACTTTTCATGTTAGGTTAAGACATAACTTCTAGAGAATATTGGTGGTGAAATGGTGGACCCTCAAACATCAGTTCAAGTTGCATCAAATCGAGGGTTAATGAAAGGGTTAACAATCCAACAGGGCATTACATGGTAATGGTCTCACATTTACGGTGTTTGCTTTCAATCATTGACAGTCGTTTGCTGCACTTAGTGCTGTGTTTTATGGGGACAGGACGGCCCTCTGCTGGGCTAATTGAGATGGCGTGACCTTTTGTTAGTCTCATGAGGACACTGTTAACCTGTCAATCTTATGAATACAGCAGATCTCTCTGCTACTCCTGAGGATTGTGTAGTTCCATGAGGAATGGGTGGCCCCATGTTGGTTTTAAGGACTGGGTGACCCTATGCTGGTTTTATGAGGACTGGGTGGCCCCATGTTGGTTTTATGGGGACTGGGTGGCCCCATGTTGGTTTTATGAGGACTGGTGACCCTCTGTTGGTTTCAAGATCAATCAACTTTTTTTAGATGTGGATGCAAAAAGTTTGAAGAACACATTTTCAAATAATTATTTATATAGTCGATTGAAATATTTTTCCAATTAATCATCGGCATCCTTTGGTCTTATCAGGACACTGTGGCCCTTTCCTGTCCTTACCAGGACATGCCAGACGTTCTCGCTGGCTCCCTGGTAGCTGCAGAAGCGGACGCTGGCCCCCAAAAGGCCCTGTCCCCCCCAGGCAGCACTGGGTACTACAGTCAGCTGACGTATCCTGAAAGGATATTCAAACATTAGTACATTACATTAAGCAATTATCATTGTTAGCCTTTATGCCATGTGTCACATAATAGGATAAGCCATTTGTACTGATTTTCAATGTGAGTGGTTCATTATTTAATGTACTGCTAACACTTCAGTGACTAACCATATCTAAATGACATATCCAATGACACATTTTCTGCATCACGAGGCAGTGGATGGACATTGACCCCAAAGCTTCTGGTGCCTGCTGCGAAAACAGATGCGATTAGAATGCCCACTTTTGAATAAACTGATACTTCATGTACATAATCCAAATACTTTATTCATCCTAGGCAAATCATGTTCATTCAGCCGTTCCAATTCAGTCAGCAATAGAGTGAACTAGTCAATAGGTAACAAACAACGAGAAGATTGGAAATCCATACATTTCCATAGCATACATATTTCAGTACATACTAACAGGTTTGTAAGGGGCTGCTTTTGGATTATTTGTTAAGAATAAAAAAAAGTGTTCAAGTGCAGGTGTTCAACTCATAATATAGTCTGAATTCATACTGAATTAAATACATTAAGAACAGGAACACATTCAATTATTTGCTGTATGATTTGATCAAGACTATTTAAAGTAATCCAAAGGTAATCTAATTGAGAATTACTTTTAAAAAACAAGTAATTCCAACAAATAACTTCATGTGTTGCAGGTTTTTTTAGTGTAATGCATTCAAGGTATTATAGCAAATCCTTTGTTAGAAATGATTTGATTCAAGTCGTTTCAAAAAAGTAAGATGGTACATTGTGCAAAACTAGAAGCAGTCCGTGTGCAAACCTACACCAATCTAGAAGCTATTATATGTTAGATGGAATGTGAACCCGGGTCTCCAGCCAAACAGACCGCAGCGCTAACCGCTACACTACCTGAGCTGTGTTAAATGTTAATACCACAAAGTAGAGTGGAGGCAACTGCTGCATGTTGCTGGAGCCAGGTGACCAAAGTTTGTAAGCTCATAACAGTTGTCAAACTGTTATAAATGTTACTTATAGGCTACAGAAACGCAACAGAATTTAATAACTTGTTCCGTGTGTCATTTCCAACAACTGTACAAAATTTCAGCCAGATTCGTGCATACATTTTTCAGTTATCCTGCTCACAGACAAACAAACCAATCTCATAACCTGTTCAGCGCAGGTAATGAGAGGACATCATTAGCTTAAAATTGTACATGATTTTAGGGGAGCATTGACAGCCCAGACACACCCAATGGATCAGCAGCAGTACCTGGCTGTCTTTATGCTGTACACCTCCAGTGTAACCGGCAGTCCAGCACTGGCCTTGAGGAGCTCCTTCAGCTGTTCGTTCTCTTCATTCTGCAGGAGGACGAAGACAACGTTTACTTCCATCCACTCATCTGTGCTATCCTGTTCTTACTATGCAAATAACTAGGGGTGCACCGATCACGTTTTTTTGCTCCTGATCTGATCCCGATCCTTTAATTTTAAGGATTGGCCAATCCCGATCCAAGATACAGAGTCCCGATACAGAGTCCTGATCCTGCAAAAATTGGTAGTACCCACCTTATTTGGCACAACTGTCAATTCGGGACAAAATCACGAGTCCCGATCGTTGGAAAAAAGTCTGATCGGCCCCCGATCACCGATCTGAGGATTGGATCAGTGCACCACTACACTTAATTACTACATTCTTGGGTAGAAAAATACAACACACAAATAACTTGTTAATGAACTCTTTTCAGCGCAAAGTAAGAATAGGCGATATATTGATTTTTTTTTAAGTTATTTTTTCCGCCGTCATCTTTATTTCCATCTTTATTGGATAGGATTAGTCGGAAACTGGGTTGAAGAGATCGGGGGTGGACATTGTTGACAAGTCGACGAGCATAGTCGAACTCGCGACACTGCAGACGCTGTGGTAGACACAGCGCCACTAACATGAATGGGGTCGCGTTAGGTGCGGTGTCGATATATTGATTTGATATTGAATCAAAATAAAACTCTTATTTGATGTCATTGATAAACTTATGAGCTGTACATTTGATATATTCGATAAGCATAGTTATGCGTGGGGGGACTTGATCAAAGAAACTCACAAGGTCACTTGTGAACGTCTGATACGTTTCGCATGAGCACAGCTGTGTCATCTGTTACATTCCACTATTTTCCCTCTGTCCTGTGGGGGATTGAGATTATCGGTCACTTCAGACCCATCATTTAAAATATATCTATTGATTATTTAATCAATATCGAACAATATGAGACGGCATATTGTGATAACATTAACGCCAATCATTTTAGCCAAAACGTAGGGTTTATGAATTTTTCAAATGTAATTTTACGTTTTCATGTTGCACTGAAATTGTTAAAATTTCATGAATGTTATATATAATACATATTTTGGCCACTAGGTTTTACCAAGTAGGCAATAAAACTGGATTCACATTGTATTCATCTTTTTCTTGTTTCACAAAGGTATACGTACACATTTCAAAACAGTGGTCTTGCGGTCGGTATCGGCCGATACTGCACAGCAAGGTATCGGAAGTTCGGCACCAAAAAAGGATATTGGTGCAACACTAATTTTAACACTATAATCTAAAACTATATTTAACGCTATAACATAATTTGCACTGATCTTTGAAGGTCTACCAAATATTCGCCACAAATGAGCTCAAGAGCTTATAATGAAATATTAAGATCTCTACTTCCACAGCCGTGGCGCTGGAAGTAGTAATAAACCAGGGCTTTGAACTGGTTCAAGGAAGAAAACCAAAAGCGGGAACTTTTTGTATCTTCCAGGGAACAGAAACAAAACCAGAAATGTTCTTTTTTTATGTTTTGGAACAGGACCACTTATTTAAAAATGTTAGTAACCGGTTAATACCAGCTTTTTTTCGTTCCTCAAAGGAGTGCACTTTGGGATAACTTGAAAAATAAAACAAAAGTGTTTATAAAATCTACGATGCAGCAAAGAAGTATGAATCGTCGTGGAACTCTGCAGCGTGTCGTTGTGAGTTCGCCCCTACACGCAACGAGACCTTGGCTGTAGACCGCTACTAGCGGGTCTCTGTAGCGAGTCATTGTGGGTTCACCACGACATATAAAATATAGCATTAAACAGCTAACAGGAATGAAATTAACCGTTCCAGGAACAATATTTTTTTGTTCTAACCGGTTTGGGAACACCAATTTATTCGTGAAACTCATAACCGGAAACCTTATAATTCTGTTTCTGTTTGGAACAAACCGAATGAGAAAAAATATTGGTTACAAGCCCTGGTTTTTACAGCTTTAGTACTTACCAGTCTTGCAGTACCGAGGGAGAGAATGAAGTCAAAAAAGGGTTCTAGACCGGCCTTCTCAGCGGGAGAGTTTTCCTGGATCTGAACAAAGAGCATATACGCCGTTAGAAAGGAGATAGTAAGGTAGCTGAAGGTAGAGATAAACGGTAATGTGTTTATGAGAGGACTGGAATTGAAACAAATATGTCCACAAATACCTTGCACTCTTGCCATCTTAGAATAAAGTGTTTTCATTTTGGGAAGGTATTGAGCACTTGTGCTAAACACGATTATGCAATGCAGCTGAACCGTCCAATGTATATGTAATGTCCATTTCATATAAATAAAAACATAACATCTGGTTGGAAATACATTTTGAGAACAGTTGCACGCTCGACGAAGGAAGTGGTGAGCTACAGAGAGAGAGAGAGGAAGCTATCTATCTCTGTCTACTCCGTTGTCCAATATGTTTGAGTACATAATAAGCGATAATAAAAAGGTGTAGGTGTGGTGACAGCTTGACAGGTGAAAGTTGCACACCACTACTCCTCTGCCCAAACCTACGTCTCTGGCGGTCACATGTAATTTGCTCGACCAGTCAATTACCAATTACCATTACAATTGGGGCTTTAAACATTTGCCGAAAAAACATTTTTCCTTCAATGGATTTTTTAAAACCACTTTAATATAATTTTACATTCTCAACTAATGGAAATGGTCGGAAATTACACTGAAAGAGTCTGCGCAGGGTTAATCCCTAGAATCGTCAAGCTGTCGGCTTGCATTAGGCGCGCAATGTGCCGCAGGGAATCGATACACGAGTAGACAATCAATAGTCCAAGTTATCGTTATTATCGACAGACAAATTCCCCAATACTGCACTAACCGAATCTTACCATAGTAATAATCAATAATACACAATCTCCAATCTAATCTCACAGCGACGCACGCACCGCCTGTCAAAACATGTGTATGCAAAACTTAAAACAAAGCCGACGTGAAAATATGGAAAGAAGTGAACACCATACGGATCGTTGAATGCACTTAAAAGCCGTGCAGCTCTTATGTCAACAATAAGCTTAATGCCACCTCATCAGACTTACCCCGTGCACATGATAGCCGTACGGACCCCCCTCGGGCTCGACCTCCGAGCTCTGCGTCAGCCCCATTGCGTGCTCTAAAATCACGAGGCTATTAAAACAAACTTTGGAATAACATACTAATTTCTCGAGCGGATGTTAAATGGCAAATGCATGTATTACTTCAAGACTACACAGAGTTTATTCACAGCCCGTCGCCATCTTGCCCCGGGTCTAGGCCAGAGCAGTCGAGAGTCGATCACATCCAACAAACAGTTTATCTGCCAAAACCTTCAACTTTATATGTAAACAATCAACCAAACACACATTTCACAAAAAGTATTAAAATAATAAATGTTTTATTATTGGACTTTGCTGATATAGAC
>OMKY01080017.1:4407-25299 GCA_900302395.1 Bregmaceros cantori | reverse complement strand
ACATTTGAAACATTTATCAGTGATGATATATAGGAAGAATTCCCATATATCTCATGTCGTCTTTGTATACTAACATAGTAGCAGCCTTTGGAATACTGTGAAAAACTGCATATGATGTCTTTAAATTGAATATTTATTCAAAAACTCACTTAAACGATTGGGCTCATAATATGCTTTACTCCCCTCTTGTGGCAGTAGGATGTACTGCAACTTAGGATGTACTACAGCTCAGATCGCAAATTCCTGTTTTAACACAAATAATTTGTGTTAAAACAGCTCCTATTGGAATAGCAGCTCCAGCATAGAGCATGGGTCCTTTCCCAGTAACTCGCGAACGCCACCATTTTACTTCAATAAACTTCAATAAAACCCCTGGATTAAAATTTCAATTCTTCTGCAAAGACAATGCAATTAATGAAATGATGAATGACTTTTTTATTTTCTTGGATGATCAACATTCTAATACGTTTGAATATAAAAAAACACGTTTGTTTCAAATAAACAAATAAATAATAAAATATGTGCTGCACAACGTTGTTCTTTAATAAATGTAATTGCGAAACTTAATGTTAACAGAGGTAATTGTCGTAGTATCCGAAAGGAGTTGGGACGATTAATGGAGGTGAGTCTTTGATAGTCGTATTCTCCATAGATAAGTAATCACGATGAGTCGAATGCAATAAATGAAATGATGAATGACCTTTTTATTTTCTTGGATGATCAACATTTTAATACATTGGAATAGAAAAAACCTATTTGCTTGCTTTTCAAATAAATAATACATTTTGTGCTGCACAACGTTGTTCTTTAATAAATGTAATTGTGAAACTTAATGTTAACAGAGGTAATTGTTGTAGTGTCCCAAAGGAGTTGGGACGATTAATCGAGGTGGGACTTTGATAGTCGTATTTTCCATTGTCTAGTAATGACGATTAGTCGAATAATCACAGCACTAAATGTGTTTTTGTGAGAGATGACAGGAGACGATTTTTAACTCCTCAACATTTCCCTCTTCTCAGAGTATGCGCGTAGTGAGCTTCACGCCGGCTCCGGCGGGAGATGAAGGCTTCTCGGACCTGGTCAAAATTGTGCAGCGCTTCGGCGCGCCTCTGTACACGCTAGTACTCCCTTCACAGGTAAAGACAGTTTTACTGTGGTTTGTAATTTTAATGTGTTGCATGGATTGTACAGCTGTGTCCATTGTCTGTTTTGGCATGGTCAAAAAGATAGCTGGTATTCTAATGTCGGTTTCCACAAATTGTAAGAATTGGACCTAGAAATGCAGGTTGAGGATGGAACAATGATTGTGGACAGTTAGCTGAGTTGGCATGGTAGATGCTGCATACTTTCATGTGTTGGCAGACGTACATACAGCCAACCTATGCTCAGAGGCTGTGATAAATAAACATTCAATTAATTTAACTGAGCTTGATGTTTTATCATGCTTCATCTCATCAACATTTTCTATCTCGCCCAGGCAGTTTTAAGACTTTTCACTCTGCAGCAACTCTAGAAAAAGTTGAGCGATAAGCACCAAGCACAGTCTATCATCTATGTATCACAGCCATATCTATCATAATGCACTGTCTATCAAAGACAGTGCGTTATGGAACACAATGCCATCCTCTGTCACGGAGAGTCCTCCTCTGGGTGTCTTGGCTGAAAGCTGACATGCAATCATACCTAGCTCAGTGTATTTCTCTAAGCATCTTTTCTCCTCTTTATTGTTCTTCTTTCTTTAAAATTGTACTGCTTTAAAACGTTTAATTACTTGTATGTGTCTGTGACATCAAGCCATCACCAAATGACGAATAATGACAGTTCCATACCACTCCTGCATTTAACAAGCACAGCAATCTAGAGAAACTTGTGTTTTCTTGTCTCCCTACAGATCTGTATTGAAATGAAGGTGGAGGCCGAGGCTCAGAAGCTGGTAGAGTACTACACCAACTGCCCGCTCAAAATGGAAGGAACCGCCATTAAAGTCGCCTTATCTGGAGAGTACAAGACACTTGCGTACGTAGAAAGGTTTCACTTCACTCATTTAAAATTTAGCTTGAATCTAAATTAATTAGGCATCAATGTTATGGCATTTTCCAGTGTGTGACTGGCAATTATTGGCCAAAGAAGAAGATTATTTTTATTCTATTTTTCAGAGTCGCAATTTCTTTTTAAATGTCTGTCCGAACAAAATGTGTTCACCCAGTAGTCGTGCTTTGTTTTTGTTTTGGCTCAGCAGAGGGTGCGTTCAGTTTGCAAATAATGCCAACACCTGAATTCCTAGTTACACAGATCAGTGATCTGTGCTATAGAGTTAGAGCTAGAGTGGCCTACTCTATAGAGTTGCTAAAGAGTAGGCCACAATTGTGGAAATGTCACATGACAAGCATCCCTCCATGATGTAAATCTGCACACACCTGAATTCTAGACACTTTGGCATCTCAGTGTGCGCACAGAATTGTTTTCTGAAAATGCTGGTCTAAACCTGGAAACGATTTGGACAAGACTCCATGCACTGGCTCCCCATTCCCTTCACGATTGATTCTCAAGGAAGTCATTTCTCCAAAATCCACCCTCCATTCCTCCGGCACTCACCTCCTGGCTGTCGCCAAGGCCAACCTTCGTACTATGGCCAACTGCGCGTTCGTCTGCGCAGGCCCCAGACTCTGGAACACTCTTCCCCTGCAACTGCGCTCCCCCCAATCCACACACAATTTTAAAAAAAAAGACTAAAAATGTACCTTTTTAGCAAAGCTTTCATGCTGTAGCCTTCTGTTTCTTTTAACCTTTGATTTTGCTTATTTTTTTAACTGTAGCAGATTAGATAGATTCTTTTGCATGTAAAGTGAGTCATAAATGAAATGTATTATTAGTGTTAATATTATGAGCATGCTCTACTGTGCCGGATGCATCACATCCTGTTACTACATTCTATTAGTAACCATGCTGATCTACAGGGGCGTGACTGCGGCCAAGAGATTCACCGAGGAAGAAGAAGGGAGGGGGAAATCGACCAGCAGCCAGAAAACTAGACAGCCCAGCAGGGGGCGCAGCCCAGCGGAAGAAGAGCGCTCCTCGAAAAGACAGAGGACTGACAAGACCAAGGTCGAGTTGACTGAGAAGAAAGGTACAGGGTGTATAGCTGTTGGTCGAATTAAAAAAATTATAATTTTGTAAAAACATGGTTTGGCTCAGTAATTTGCTGCTGCCCAGTGGCTGCGGTGTTGCCGCTGTATCCACCTCTTTTGGGAAACAACTTCAGCTAAATCTTGGATCAGCTCTGAGAAGACTGGCCCTAAAGCAGCCACGCACATTTTCCATGCTTCAAATAACCCTGGATAAAACATATAAATTAAAGTCAGAGCTATACACATTTTGGCTCCTTTTTTTCAAACATATCTATCATCCAAAAACTACATTTAAACTTTCCAGGCCTGTGTAGTGAAGTTTTAGAATTAAACATGAGACATAAAAAAACAAAAAAAAACATGAAAATGTACTTGCAAGTACTACATGAGGCTGGTGTGGTAGCGATGTACGTTGTGCTCGTTGACAAACCATAAAACTTGGATTTCAAGAAGTGAAACTTGAAAACAAATGCACTATTTTGTTCAGCTCACTCTCCGGCGACTGGAGCATCAAAGAAAGGCATTGCAACGCCCGTGGACACCGAGAAGACTTCAGATGTCAAGTCAAAGCCAACAGTGGGAACGATGAACGCTGTTGAAGAGGCCATCGAAATGTAAGAGTAACTCTGAATCGACTTCATTTCGCAAGATTGCAATAGGGCTGTTGCATGGGTTGTCACAGCTTGGCGGTGGCAGATATTTTGGTGGTATCATGTGCGGTGAAATATACGTATAGTACGTTTGTACTTCCATTTTAGGGGCAAATACAATGAATGTAGTTAGGCTGCCATCTGCTGACGATTGATTGTATATTACCATGGATAAATCAATAATAAAATGTTTTTAAACGGACAATGCTATGCAAATATCACTCTCTGCCCGTTCGTCTCGCCGCAATGCTAATACCATAATGTCTGCCGCCGTCATGCTGTGAGTTTGGATTTGGACACAGAGCACACACCTTGCAACACACAAAGAAGTGACGATTCTATGGGAAGTTATGACTTTAACTAGAAATTAGATAAATGTTATTCTGTAGCTGGTTTTGGTAAAAGTGCCAGCCTAATAATATTGATGACGACTAAGACTGATAAGAGTTACACATAGTCCATGAATAATTTCAAACCAATATTGAGTACTCAAATATTGAGTTTTTCAATTGTATATAATACAAATTTTGGGGAACATCACAATGATTTTATTTTCATTTTGAAAATGAACATAAAAAAATGAATGCATTGGTTGATGTATTCACATGTCCATGATGTTTTATTCAGCATTCCTTTCTTATTCATGTCAGTGTGTAATTTGCAATATAGTGTACAATTTTAAATTGTACTGAATGTTTCTTGGACGTATTGTCAATGTGCGGCCCCTGCAGGGATTCCGACGAGGACAGCGACATTGAGGGCATGGCTGTGATCGCCGTGGACGGGCACTGCTTTTCTTCTGATGAAGACGACGACGACGATGATGAGGAGGAAGAAGAAATAAAGGAAGAGAAAATGGAGGAAGAAGGCATCCATTGTTCCATAAGTTATTTTCCTTAGCCTGTGTTTAGCCACTGCTGTTAGGAATTGCCGGAGTTGTATTGCAACTGCACTGCGCTCCAGCCACTCCAGCCACTGCTGTTCACAGTTTGCTGATAGGCCCATTCATACCTCATGTAAACTACGGATACGGGAACGGATGGAGCGTTTCACACGTTCTGTCTGTCAATTACGTACGTCAATTGACACGGATCTGGGGACCTGATGAAACGGAGCAATACTACCCGAAAATGTGTGTGTGTGTGGGGGGGGGGCTATAGAGTATAAATAGCAGTTGTTGCACACAGTGACGTAAAAGACGCTTGGAGGTATGAGGGCGGCAATGCGTGTAACGTACGTACAGATTACGTATGTAATTGGCCACACGTGGGGTATGAGTCGGCCTGTACAGACACTGGAAGTGCATTTCATTAAGCCTTGAGATGTATTCTTTTCTTTTATTTCCGTTCTCCGGTAGAGCTAAATTGGTGGTAAATTGGGTGCTATATTATTATAAAGTAGCTATAAGCTATAAGTATTATCATGTGGATAATCTTCTTTTCCAGACGCAGTGAATGGCGAGCCACAGCAGGAAGACGGGAAGCCTGATGAGGAATGCTCTATACCGACGGAGACCACTGAGGAGGAAAAGGTTATTTATTATTACCAGGGTTGGATGGGCATACCTAGGAGCGTTTCTGAGGGTTTCCGATCGTTACATGATTCAAGGCAGCCACGACCTGTAGTTATGTGTGTGTGCAAGTTCTCTCCACCGCAAGTCTCTCTCCGCCGCAAATTCACATGAACACCCCTCTGCCTGGAAGCGAGTGCCCGCGTTTTTGTGTTTTCTCTCTCTATTGCTCTCCCTGCACCTTTTGGCAAAAACACGTAGATATGAGTGATTTATTTAGAAAAATATATATTTCTAGAATCTAGATTGTTAAAATGAAAATGATATTTTCCAAGATTGTTAAAATAACAATAGCTAGAACATTTCAGAATATTCATTCAAATTATTTTGCTAGGACATTTTTGACATCTTCATTAGAAATTTCACCAGGTTCGCCACTCAATACCCCGACACCCACAGTGAGCTGCCAAGACACCTGCCCAATGAACCTGTATCAGGAGTGTGTACTCGGAAAAGCTGGAATGTTGTAAAAATGCAAAGGTGGAATGTTCAGAAGAATCTGAGGCACTGTGCTAGGGGTTTCTTCCCCACTGCAGTACTGCTTCTGAACTCCAGCAAGAGCACCGCCACTCACAGGTTGCGGAATATGTTAACGTGAACTATGCTATTACTACATTAGTATTACTAGTTTCTATGTTCTGTTTTTTTACTTGCTGTGCCAAGGAGTGAACATATAACCAAAGTCAATTTCCATGTGTGTGCTTACATAATATGGCAATAAAGTATTTCTGATTCTGATACTGGCAAGGTAGAACCGCACACAACGAATAATGTTAATAAATCAATAATAACGTTATTAAATCAAAGCGCAGTAGGCGTGACAAGTGGCATGGAGGCCCATGTCTCAATTTGAGACATTAAGGCCCGCCTCAATTTGGCCTATTAAGGCCTGCCTTAATAGGCCACTGATTAGACCGCCCGAATTTGGGCGACTATTTAATTTGTCTGCCTGTTTGATCCAGACCTACCCGACCGTCTAGTCGCGTGCGATGCCTGGATGATTCGTTGGCTCTGGCTTGCCAGGCTACTCTTGAATAACGGTCAATGGTTATAATTTAGGCTTGGCTCAACTCCTCACAATGTCGAGCAGGAAGATCCTTTATCATTATTATTCTTCATGCAGCCCAAAGACCCTGTTGATGAGCTGGAGAGCAGTAAGGCTGACAATAAAGACCACGAACATGGTGAAGGTACGTACCCATTTAACTTTATTTCTGACAATTTGGCACACAATTTTACAGTGGGTTTGGTCTGCCAAATATTCTTTACAAATATCTAAAATGAACAGCCTATGGTGTATCGACCTTAGCAGCATTTTGAGACTCATGATTGGCAGTCAAAGAGTTAATAGTTATGTGTGTGTGTGTGTGTGTATCATACATTTGCTAGTGATTGTGTAAATACAAACATACATATTGATCTTTTTTTGTCACAATATTAATAATGCTCTATTTCCATGCATTATTCACGCAAATAATTTTATTGTTTTCTGTTGAATAATTTACCGGACAGGAGGTTGGGGCATACCCCTATGCTGGGCTGCTGATGAAGTCAATGTGAACTTGTGATGGGAGAATGTTATGCATGTTTTCCATATCTGCATTGGTGAGTGATATTTCTGGCTACAAAATCATAGCTTGCTGTCTTTTGGTAAAGACAGGCGATTTCTTCATAGGAATTAATCGGAGAAAGCAGCGTCACTCAATTTTAATCAGAGTACTGAATTGAATGCAGATTACAGAAATGTTTAATTATTTAAAACATCTAGTGTTTTTAGGCAGTTTGTTTGTTAAGTTCACTGATTTGACCCACCCCAGACAACCCCATGGAAACGAGGGATGCTGTCAAAGAAGAGAATTCGCCCACTCCTAGCATACAAGATCTGGCCAACTCGGAACCCCTTCCCAACTCGGAACCCCCTCCCAACATGGAGCCCCTTCCCAACACGGAATCCCTTCCCAACTCAGAACCCCTTGCCAACACGGAACCCCTTCCCAACACGGAACCCCTTCCCAACACGGAACCCCTTCCCAACTCGGAACCCCTTCCCAACACGGAACCCCTTCCCAACACGGAACCCCTTCCCAACACGGAACCCCTTCCCAACTCGGAACCCCTTCCCAACATGGAACCCCTTCCCAACTCGGAACCCCTTCCCAACACGGAACCCCTCGTTGTCATGGAACGCCTGCCCAACACTGAAGCCTTGCCCGCCATAGGTGGACCTACCACATCGCCCCAACCAGAACCAAAGAACAATGAGGTACTGAGAAGAGTCACGTTTTCCACCTTAAATCATCCAGTCAAGCACACCTGTTCCAATTGTGGGAATGTTAAACGGTATTGTTGTAATTGTATCGCACTGTTGCACTTTACAGAAGTTATTTTATGGGAGCAAGCCGTTTTTCATTCTTTGAGATAGTGACAGGATTACCCCTTGGGGGCTGCAAAAACCACCATCCTTTTACTTGACGAGGATCAAATTAGTCTTCTATTGCTGAGGCTGAGCCATTATAAAGTTATAGCTCTTGCAACACAGGACTAAACTGGTCCTTGTTAACCGAAGGCTATAAAGTGAAATTAAAAAAAATCCCAAAAATAAAATGCTTTGCCTTATCAAAGTGAAAGACGCACCCTACGCACTCGCATCATTTGGGAAATGGGTTGGTACAATGCTTATTTTAGCATCCCCATTACTATGAGGCAGTTACCCTTCCTGGTTACCTGTGACCTTTTTGGTAACCCCTAAGTTTAGGGTACCTCGCACACAGTAGCCATTCTGTAAGAGGAACAAAAACGTGGAACTTATAAATGCTCAAGTGGAATTTGCATTGGATCGTGGCGCATTAGAAAAAGACCTGAAGAGGGTGCCGTGCTCCTTTTAAAGGGTCTGAACAGAACTGAACTGTACTGCGTCGTAATACTGGGAATGAATCATGAGCAGTGACTCGTCCCGTTTCTTGTACCTGCAGGAGGAGGTACAGCAGACTGCTCTTTCTACGGAGAAATCCACTGCTCTAGAGCCAGAGGGTGGTAGCAGGCAGCATCTTAAACCCAACAAACCTATAGGTAGGTACCTGGAAGCTCCCAGCAATGTTGTGAAATGTTCTCCAGCGCGATGGCCTTTTCTGGGATTTGAAGTCCAAATGTTTCAATAATACATAATTACAGATAGATGATAACATGAGTACTACTACTAAATAATAAAATGTGCATTCCCATAATACAGTTCTTAAAAAAGTGTGTATGTGTGTGTAAGAATATGTATATATATTAGGGCTGTGAGAAAAATCAATTTTAAATCGAAATCGGGATTATTTTGTTCAGAGGATTTTTGAAAAAGTGAAATCGTCAAATCGTATTTCCTTATTGATAATGATTTTGCTGGTCTGTTTTCAAGTCATACTTGATTCCAAAAATGGACACCATTGGCTAAGTTTGAAGTATGTAACTTCTAGTTTCAATATATTTTGTCCTTTTTTTTTCTTTTTCTTTTTTTCAAGAAATCGGAAACAAATTGAAAATCGAGATTTCAAAGAAACAAATCGGGATTTTATTTATTATTTTTATGACATAGTATAGTGGACCCTCTTCCCCCGGTTTTGGGTTTCACAAGGGCTGTTAACAATGTTCTTCTCCTTAATAGGTTCCCCTTACTAAAGTCCTATTGGCTCACACGCACCGCACATACTTCATTCTGACTTGCATTACTTGTGTGTGGCTGGGTGCTCTAGGTACCGAGTTTGTGTCTCCGGTGGTGGGCTATTTCTGCAAGCTGTGCCAGGCCATCTATGTGGATGAGGATGAGGCCAAAGGCCCACACTGCCAGACCCTCGAACACTACCTTAAGTATCAGGTAAGAAATGACTGGAGCTGGACAATAAAACAATACCATAAATGACTGTAATGAAATTCATCCTCGATGCGTTGCCGAGTTGTCCAGCTTGCATCGACTTCTACACCTTACTTTTCCCAAAACAGGCTCGTTATGTTTTTTTGCACGATGGCGAGGTAGTAAAATATGTATCAGTCAAGTAAGTTGTTTTCATTTAGTCTCTGGTTATGACCTATATCTGGGCATCCTCCGAGTCCCCATGAGGCCATATTATTTATTTATAAGGGGAATAGAATCTGTGGCACTGCTCGACCTATGGTCTGGGGGGCGTGCGCCATAACCACTCTGCCACTGTTTTTGACAGATTAGTGAAACAAGCTGGCACTTAATTCCTGCCAGAGCACGTTTAGTGGCTGTAATGTTCATATTGTGTGTGTGTGAAATCCCATCATAATTGACATTAATGGATACAATTTCCCCTGCAGGAGGAGACCGGTCAAGACCCTTGGAGCATCTGAGAGGCTGCTGTGACAATGAATGAATGATTGAATCTATGACCAGCGAAAGGATTCCATCACGTATTCTTATAAAAATCATGGAACCACACAAAGCCTCTGGACATCGATGGCAGTAAATCGCACAAACTAGTGTATTATTTTACCATTATTAGTAGTTGAAGAGGTCATTACTACAACTCATGACTGAAAACGCGGACCACGGGTCAAGCACAACAAGTGGATTTCATTTCTAAACGACTGAGACTGGAAGCGAACTTACAATTGCACGACAGGCAGTCTCTACCTACAGTATTTTACATGAATGTTTTATCTTCAAGTTCTAGTTCAGATATACTGAAAGCTATTTTTGGTATAGCTGTGTTGGCGAGCAGTTCAACGACCACTCTGATCTGGAAACGTTTGAGCGCGATCGTCTGTATTTTACATTGTTGTCCGGACTACATACAGAATCAAGGATTGTTGAGGTTTGACAATTCAACTGTAAACAAATTGTACAGATTCTGTTTTTGTTTTTTTTTTCAATCTGCATTGTGGTGGGAGACTGCACAACTGTCAAAAGTAGGAACACTCTTGTTTATAGAATTGAAGCTGTGTTTTTTTTTGTTCTGCAGCTTATTTGGCCATCTATGAGAAATTAAAGTTATGTTGTAAAAAAGGTGCAGTAGCTGGGATTTTGATTGGTAAATCGTACCATCTTGGTATTTTACTTTGAATCTAATTTTATATAATTTTATGGGTGTGTCTCTACCAACACCCAAATGGCTCTCATCCATCTCCAAGTCAGACATTTAGAGTTGCGTGACCGAATCCCTACACTCCAAATACACCACCTGTAGGCTCTGGAGATTACAGCTACAGCACAGTATCCATGTTGAAGGCTATGTCAATAACATTGGTGTCAATGTTCTGACTGGCAAGTCTTTTATTGAATACCTGCACTTCTGCATTCTCTCTCAGTGCAATGAACATTATAGACAATGATACTGGATACCATTCATTTCTGCTCACAATTTGCGACAACAACATTAACTTGAATAAAGTGGAACAAAAAGTTACTTTTGAAATATGAGTCCTTAGTCACAATGTACTAATTGAGAATTTTAATCCCATTGCCACATTCTTAAAGAAAAGTAAGGCATTCTGTTCAACGGAGGATTTTGGTGCAGGTTATTACAAATGCTTTTTTTTTATTGTTAAACAGGGAAATGATTATAATTCAGCATTTAATGTTGGTTGCACATTTGTAAATGTAGTTGCAACGGACTTAAGTTACAATTTCTTATCTGATTACAAGTAGTCTGTTACTTCCCAGCCCTGGGAAGTGTTCCTTGTTCTTCGGGTCATCCTTCTACGGCCGCAGAATCACGGCAACGAAGGCCTTTAGCAGTCAGTAATTTGTGCCACTTTTCTTCCAATGAAACTGAATTGAAATCAGCAGGATTACACAAACATCAGTGGCTCTAGCAAAACTAAGGACAATTTGGCAGGACAAGAGTATTTCCATCAGCTTGAAGATCAGACTGATGCGCACACTAGTGACGTCAATCTCCCTGCACGCTTGTGAGACATGGGCCCTAATGGCAACACTAGAGAGAAGAATTCAGGTCTCAGAGATGAGAGGTTTCTGCAGGATCCTCGGCATCTCATATAGAGAGCACGTCACCAACTAAGAAGTAAAAGCCAGAATAAAACAACCCATTGGACCATATGAAGATCTACTAAGCAGTCAAAAAAACAGAAAATAAAAATGGCACGGACATGAAACAAGATCCCAAGGAATCTCAAAAACAATCCTTCAAGGCACATGCCAGGTGGAAGGAGGAGAGGAGGACAGAGAAAGCAATAGGAAGATAACATCCAAGAGTGGATAAGGCTGAGCGACACCATGCAAATGGCTGAGGACAGGGTTGGTTGCAAAGTCTTCAGTGGTGCCCCAACGGTCAGCCAGACTACGGGACTGATGATGACTCATGCTGGCAGCGTTAGCACAGCGCACATTAGGGCTGGGCGATATCTTTATTTCAATAATATTGTCTTACAAAATACAGAGGACATTCATGCTCTATGCTTCTCCAGACTGAAGCTCTTCCAGTGTACGTTTGATGACAATAAAATGCACATATTTGAGGACGAGCCAAAAACTGAAGTTTAACGTGTGTATGTTTCGCTGTGGCAGCAACACACGTTAACCTTCAGTTTTCGCGTCCAATTCCCGTGATAAACAGCCGTTTAGTGTGCTGTGACTTTCCTAATAGACTGGTATTAACATTTTCTTACGCGCCGTTTTTCATTTATCTCCAACGTGTGGCGTCGTGCTAGCCTGGCGAGCCAGAACCAACTAATTGTCCAAGGGCCAAAAGACGTTGGAAGTAGCGGAACGGGGAAGTGAGCGACACAGTCTCAGATGCAGCCGTGGGGGACGATGGGGTCCGATTCGGCAACTGCTTGTCCCGATGGAATTGTCCTGAAGTGTCCTGAATAAATCCTGGTGAATACATCCACACAGTCTGCTCAATGGAGAACCAGGTAAGATAACCTTCTCCTTGATGATTTTGGTAAATGATCCAATGTGAACCCCACCCCCCATCCCCACTTCAGCTCCGGGACCTAGTCCTTCTCCTGGTCCTACGGTCCTGACCACTGCGCTTGTCGCTCTTCCTGCGGCTCCTGTCCCGACTCCTACTCCGGTCCCGACTGCGACTCCTACTCCTGTCCCGTTTCTTGCGCCTTCTCAGACTTCTGCTCCGACTCCTGCTGCTGCTTCTCCCCCTGCTCCGACTCCTCCCTCTTCTCCGACTCCTCCCCCTGCTCCGACTCCTGCTGCTGCTGCTCCTCCCCCTGCTCCGACTCCTCCCCCTGCTCCGACTCCTCCTGTTGTTCTTGCTGCGACCTTTGCTCCGACTCCCGTCACTGCTCCGACTCCTGCTGTTGCTCCTCCCGCTGCTCCGACTCTTCCCCCTGCTGTTCTTGCTGCGACCCTTGCTCAGACTCCTGTCACTGCTTCGACTCCTGCTCCGGCTGCTGCCAGAACTGCTGGATGAACTGGTCCACCGGGACATCTTCAGAATCTTTGTCTGTGTGACGACGCTTGATAGAATGGCAAAGAATCCAATTAAAAGTGCTCCACATCACGTTCAGAATCACTAACATATTAGACCATGCCTGACAATTGCAATTTATTAGTAAATTGGTGGTTGCGGCAACTAAGAGCTGTGCCTAATAAGTAAGAGAGAGGTGCACCGATCCGATCCTCAGATCGGTGATCGGGGGCCGGGACTCGATTGGGATTGGGATCGGCCGATCTTTGAAATCAAAGAATCTGGTTCGGAAGCAAAAAAAACGTGATCCGTGCAGCCCTAGTATTGGGCCCTTAACGTTGCCTTTAAATTATCCTTCATTATCCTGAACTGATTTTGTTCAATGTGTGAACAAAATGAAAAATCGAATAATATTCATAAGTAATATAAAAAACAATTGAATATCATCAGAATCCGAATGACTCGTCAGCACACAACATGGAATTTGACTTGGTCATCTGTTCACCCCCGGTACAGCAAGTAATAATACAGAACACAGAAGTAGAAACAAAAGAAAAAAAAAAGAGATAACAGCAGCAGCGTAGTAATAGTAATGGTGGTATAAAGAACAATGTAATACTAACAGCATAATAGTAATATCAACAAGGGAACAGTAGCACTGTGAACTGCTGTGGTAATAATGGTAGTAACAGAACAATGGTTCTGGTCTATGTTCACACTGCACATACTCAAGAGTCAGTATAGGCCAATGCCAACAAGCCAAAAAAAGAAAACACTTACGGGTCTGAGGCTGTAAAATCCCAGTGTGGGAATCTGCAACAAAAACAACACATTAGGAGTGCACATAGTTGCAAGACCTGCAACAATGTATTGACTTCACGTGGGTTCATCATGACAATTTCAGTTTTCAAAAATATATAAAGCGCAACCATGAATCGAACTTGTATTAAATTTTGAACTTAACTTAAGTTAAATTAGGCTAAACTAGAATATCAATATCAGTGGTGCCCAGCAGCTCAGTCGGTTAAGGCAGTGCACTGGAAAGCACGCATATGCCTTAATGGCGCGGTGAGTTGGTCGTTCGAATCCCACCACCGACGTATTTCCCGCATGTCTACCCCCCATTTTCACCTGTTTCCACTAACCCTAATAAATAAAGCTTGGAAATAAAAACAGCCTGAATGGGCTGGAAAAAACATTTAAAAAAATAAATAAAAAATCAATCAGCAATTCAGCATGCATACATTTCTTTTAGCTTCTGAATGTAAAAGTAGATTTGTTTCTGCGAATGAACAGTTTGTCAGTGGCCCACATTATTGTTACATTGTTACAGGCTATCCACATCCCATCCGGCATTCAAGACACAGTGATTAAGATCATAACTTATAGCTGTCAGTACAAACTCCTGATATTCGAACAAAGGTTGGCCTAAATGTAATCGTTTGCTGCAGTCTACCGACCGCTGCGTTTCTTGCGTTTCTTTGAGACACCTTTGCACGTTTTTCCACTATTTCATAACTAGATTGAATACAAAGGTTATGCATTTTATCATTTTTTGTAATTGTAATTGTATCCCTTCACTAGAGAAAAAAACACAAGACGTTTATTACGCAAACCATTTAAAATGGTGATTGAAGGTGAACCGCCCTCTAGTGGAAAATGGAGGAATTGCGTGTGCAAGAAAATATTAGCTAAATACTGCAGAATTTGACCATTCGATTTCCTTTATTAAAATCATTAGAATTTCAAATAATATTTACAGTGGTGATTGACAGCCCTTCAACCTATATTACTTTTACCATGGCTTTTCAATAGTCGTCATGCAGTGGCAGTGGACAGTTGACAAATGTATTGAAATCAAAATATCCCCACAGCGGTCGACACCCCATCGCTATATTCACAGCAGTTAAGCATACACATAATGGATGTACAAGAATATGCACTAGTCACTTATCAAAACTAACATGGGAAAGGGGTGTGCGGTGGCAGAGTGGTTATGGAGCGTATATACAGTTGGCGAGCCAAGGATCACACCAATACTACAATGCAAATTAATGCTCAGAGTGTTCCTTACCGCAGTTTCAGCTTAATCTTTCCATCCGTATGTGCTTTGGACGTCAGGTGAGTATGAAATGACTAAGAAACAAAACAAAGCAAACATTGGATAGAATATTAGCATATTACATCTTCGACATGCCTGACGGGGCTGGCTATAACGGTGTTGGTAGAGCGGCCGTTACAACGACCAGACACCGAAAAGGTAGGTGGATCAAATCAAAGCTGCACGCCTTTCAATGCAGCTGCCGCCATCAGTGTGTTATGGTGTACATAATTTCCTGTTTGGGATTACTAGTATTAAAGAAAAAATAATTATACATTCAAAATTCTCTTAATGCATTCTACTTTGTGTTTATTGGTTCAATTTGTTTATTGGAACAATGTCTGAATATATTTCAGCATCTAGCAGTATCCGTCGCCAAACTGTATGCGTGTGCAGCTATGTTCATGCTTGGGAAAGTCTTATTTATTATATCAGATGTCAGAAGAAATTGCCGATTATATAAACAACGAATTGCCTAGAAAAAAAAACAAAAAAAACAATAATATTCACAGTGACGCAGAAATTAATGTCAACTTGAAATGCAGTCAATTTCGGTTCACGTTAGCAAACAAATGCACAACAATTGAGTAAACTACTCTGAAACAAACTCATTATGCGTGTATTTTGATGGTTTTATCAATGATCTTGAATTATTAAATCATATTTTGCATTTTCAGAAATCATCAAGTAATATCAAATCTGCGTAGACCAATTATTGCAATAGTTGTCGAATAATTTCATAATTAATCACTAATGGAATCCTATACAGTATGCCTTTATTGCTTTATATTTTGAACACTCCAAAATATTGCAGAACTTAATCCACTCTACTGACCCGTTTGCATTTAGACGTGAAATGGCAGAGCGTGCAGACATGAGGGAAGGACGGCGGGGTCATCCCAAAGAAATTGAGCCGACAGCGAGGAGAGGGCTCCTCTCCTGGCTCCTTTTCCAGGTCGCCATCAACTGGAGCCTGTCGCACAACTTTGTTAGGATTGTCGTCAAAATGCTTATATTTAGAAACAGTTTCTGCTGTAATACTACACCTAAAGGTATATAGAGAAACACAGTTGTACTAGCCCTACCTAGGAAATAGTCTCCCGGAGATAGGATATGTTAAAATATATAGAGAACGAAATTAAAAAAAACAAAAAAAAAACGTTATTAACCGCTTTTGTGGATTTCATAATGTTCCGTTTCTGTTCCGGAACGATTGAAGGATTTTTTTTTTTGTTTCCGTTTCCACTCCTCATAAAATCCCGCAAAATTCTGTTTGTTTTCAGTTTCCATTGCTTGAACCGGTTCGGAGACCCGTTAGAAACACAGTTGTATGAGTGGTGGCCGTAATAGTATCCCAAAATGCTTACAAGTGTAGTAGGCATAGCTGTAGAATTATCCCAAAAAGGATTTGTAGTTTAGAAATCATCATTGTTTGGGACCGAACTGCAACGATTAATTGACTAAATGGATGACCAATCGATTATAGAATTCATCGGCAATCATTGTTACTGTCGACCGCTTTATGCCTCAAATTTATTAGGAGTTAGTAGTACTATTTGAAAATATCAAATGTTAAATGGACATAATTGGTTAAAATATGAATCTGAAGAATAACATCAAAAAATGAGACATACATTTTAATAGGTATGTGTCCGAAGTAGGAGTTTAGAGAGCGAGTTTAATCCCATGTTGTTCTGCGTTAATATTTGGGTGATTTAAAAAAAAACATTGATTAGTCGACAAATCGTTTAAAAAACGTAGTTTGGTTTGGACTAATCGGCTTGAGAGTGCAACAAACAATGATTTCAGAAAACTAATAGTACAACAATTTCAGAAGGCCCTTACTTGCGAAGCTGGGTGTGATCGTAGCGGAGAGGTGCTTCCTAAATTCTCTTTAGCGGAGCCCAAACCCGCACCACCTAAACTGGAGAGAGATGAGAAAGAAATTTGTCATTTGTCCACCTCTACGCATTTAAAATCAATTAATTTTCATACCAAACAATTGATCAATAACATTAGTCGATTATTAATAATCCATTATTTCAATAATCTGCAACTAATTTGATAATCAATTAATCCATAGCGATTCATTGTTCTCTACTCAAACGTGTAGAATACTGCATACGTTCCCAATGCCAGTCTCCATTTCCAGTGTCATGACCCTGCCCATTCTCTTTGATACTGAACACCGTTAAGCCCCACGACAAAACAAACAAACATAACGTAAAACAAAATCCCTGATATGTTATAATTTAGCAAAGAAGAGTAGGCTCGTCCATGCTAGTAAAAATGTTAGCAATAAGTGAAGCTAGAAAAACAGCAAAAGGTTCGCAATATTAATATTGCTAACTTAATAATTAATGTCTCAGGTTAATAATCATTCTGATTCCAAATAGAAAATGAACCAATTAATCATTAGTAAAAAAATGGCTGATTAATCAATGATAAGAATGATCATTAGATGCAGCTAGGGGTGCAACGATAAGTCGATTAATCGGTGACTAAATCGATTATAAAATTAAAATCGACAACGAATCTAATAATCGATAATCGTCAAAGAATTGAATCATTATTGTCAGCAGTTTTTTTTGCTAATGTTTACTCCATTTATCCACACACAATGTATATTCATGCATAATTTCCAAAAATATGAAACATTAAACACAAACATTAAGCACATAAATGATAAAAGATATATAAATATGAAGAAAACCATGACAATATTACGATATATAATATTACAGGTAATGAGTTTGTGTCAGAGGAAGTAACTTAATCTTTGTAGGTTTTTGATGGTTAAGAAAAAAAATTGACTAGATTTCAAGTTGACAAGATGAATTTCTCGCAATTGTTGCTCGCTGTAAGAATTTGGGGTATTTTTAAAGGAAAAATGCTCCAACCGATTAGTCGACTAAACGTTTTAATAATCGGCAACTATTCAACTCTTAAAATAATCGTTAGTTGCAGTTGTAATTTGTACTACAATAACTTTGATTCATACGTGCACGCTGCACCAAACAAGAAGAATCTCTTCCTTCAGTTCGTAGTGAACAGGAAATCCTGATTTGAACTAGGACTGCCACTATCGACTACTTCAATAGTCGATTAGTTGGTGATTACTGAAACCTGGCTTATAACTAGGATGTTGCCGTCACCGATACATCAGCCTACTGTATCTGTTTGCATGTGTGTCTGTATGTGTGTGTCTATGGTTGAGTGTGTGCCAGTTTGCTTGTGTTGGGAGGCTGTGTGTAACGTTGTACTGTTCAATGTTCTGTTTCTGTAAAGCGCATAAATAAAGTTTGAGTTTGATTAATGTCTTCAGAGAAATATCCAAAATACTCACAGCAAGCAACAATAACAAGAGTTTAATCTTGTCAACTTGAAATATACTCAAATTCTTAAACAGCAAATGTACCACCAATTAACATGTTCTCAATATTCATGTTTTTAATTCAATTATCTCCATTAAATATTTCATATTTTCAGAGATTATCAGTTAACAAATTTGTGTCGCCCAATAGGGGGTAGGGTCAGTACGAAACTGCCTACAATAAAGATGATGATTATGGATTATTAAATTAGTTTATAGTCAATTCATTTTATAGTCAATTTGTCAAAGATAGGTAGAATAACTGTTGCAGCCCTAATTACATTTCTTTAAACTATACTGAAACTAGAAGTACTCAGAAATTTCAAACCTGCGCCGCGGTGGTACAAAAAATATAGTACTTTTAGTGTTTGCAGCATGTGTAGCAACCCATTATCAATGCAAGTCCTCGAGTAGCGTGTTTGCGATTTACCCCACAGGTGGACATGCCAACTACATTTCCCAGCAGCCCCTACGCCCCAAAGTCTGGTCACATAACCCTGGTAAGCGCCCAGCGATCTATCGGTAAGTTGGTGATTAAGTATGATTGTTACTTATCGGCTACAGAAATGCACCAACCAATTGTTCCATGTGTCAACCGTACAAAATGTCAACCAGATCGTGAACAACTTTTTCAGTTATCTTGGGGACAGACAAAACAACCAACGCGACCAAAAACATAACCAGCTCCGGCGCAGGTAACAATCATTGACCAGCACCTTGAAGATGGTCGTTTATTGGCCCTCATCTGCTGGACAAGGTGTGGAATGGTCTCGGTGGTCAGCAGTTCTTCAGGCATGTCGGCCAGGATGGCCATCTCGTCAGGGGCCAGGTTGTAGCTGGTGATCATCTGCACAACTTTGGCTCGCTCCACTGTGCTTTCTGCCATGGTTACACAAACTCTCCTACAGGAGAAAATCATAGTGATCCTATAATGACGTCCAATAGGTAGATAATTTGATCATCAAATATTCTATCAAATACACATCTGAATACAATTTCAATGCATAGCATTATTGTTACATATTTCATTAAATATTTTGTACAGATCATGTGTAAACATAAAATAAAGATTAGAAAATAAAGACGATGATCTCTACTTGGAAAAAATGTATAACTTTTTTCACTGAAAACAATATAATGATCGTGATAGTATATGTTTTTACGTATTTGGCAATGCGTTGTAATGTTTTTAGTTATTCAGGTACTGCCAGGGTGTGTGCCCACACAAACATTAAACATATTTTTTAATACTTTTTTTTAACAATCAGAAACAAATCGTTAGTCATCTTACAGGGGAAATGTTCACCAACATGCAAAGCAGAGAACGAAGTTGAGCTGTATTCCTATACATTTATATACAGTCTATGTGTAATCCGTATGCTCTACTCACCGTAGTTCGGTAGTTGTCAAAGAAACTCGACGTCACCAGGGAAAAGATTCTTAATCGTCTTTAAAAAGGGTGTGCACTCTGTAACAACAATCAACTGTAATGAATACATCTAACAAAAAGTTGCCACTTCCCCATCATAATGCAGCTTGACCGCCACCGGCTTCTTCGTTTTAACTTCCTGACAGCGTACACAGTGCTAAGAGAAATACTGCCCTCCACTGGCCATAGCCTGGCAAGCCAGAATGAATGATTCGTCCACGCATCGCACGCGTTTAGAACGAACGACAGTTCCTATTATAGGACAGTGCTGCTGTGTCCGCTGAGTGATTGTGTTACAAACATAGACTGTATATTAAATCATATACAGTCTAGGGTTACAAAGCTTTTTGTAAAATGCCGTTGTTATTATGTTATGATTTGTACGAAAGCTTGTCAGCGACATCTATTGGTGGTATGAATATCAAAC
This sequence comes from Bregmaceros cantori, assembly GCA_900302395.1. Lineage (NCBI taxonomy): Eukaryota > Metazoa > Chordata > Actinopteri > Gadiformes > Bregmacerotidae > Bregmaceros > Bregmaceros cantori. Next base: position 5,230 of record OMKY01080017.1, on the reverse strand, counting down.
AAATTCGGTCAATAAATGATGGAATGAGGTGGAGATGTATCATGGAGCAGAAATGAAACTGATGTTTATACTGATCATTATTTAAGCACCGTTATGGAAGGGAATATAATGAAACAAAATAGATAGAATTTAGGAAGAAAGAAAGAAAGATCAGGATTTATATAGTTTCTATACCACTTGGTAGTTATTCAGTGATCTCTCAATCACACATTCATACAATGGCGGCAGCTGCCATACAAGGTGCTCACCATGCAAGGTGCTCAGACAATGAACTCCAGTTTCAGTGTCTTGCCCAACGACACATTGGCCCGGAGACTGTCGGGGCCGGGATTCGAACCACCCAGGGTCTTCAACCCTACGGCCATTGGAACGGAGCATTGCATGGAAAGTTACACCACTGAAGTGACTCAATAGGGCTGTTGCAGCCATTTTCCAGGTATCACGTACGGTGAAGTATACGTATAGATATACGTACGGTTACGTGGCATTATTTCCACTTCATGTCCATTATATAGTGGCAAATTCTACAAAGTAGTTATTCTGGCATCTGCTGCAGCATATTACCGTGGATAAAGCAATAATAGAAGACTTTTAAATTGACAATGTTATGCAAATATCGCTGTTTGTCTGACCGCAATGATACAAATGATGGAAAATGTCTGCCGCAGCCACGCCGTGAGTCCACTGTGCAACGGCCCTATTAAAGGAAAATTGCTTCTTTAATAATACGTATGCATAATTTCTAAAAGGTGGTAGTCACAGTCAGATTCAAAGTTCTTTTTTGGGCGCAAGCGCCGTTTTTCATTCTTTACTGAGAGAGATA